>JAHHZJ010001050.1:0-70202 GCA_021437245.1 Aegilops speltoides | reverse complement strand
CCACAAGACCACAAGCTAAAAGGCAAGGACAAGCTTCAAGAGGAGATTGATGCATTTATTGAAGCACCTCAAGCCATGGTCAAGTGGGTTCCCAAGAAAACGCCAAGTTCTACTTCACAAGCTCAACTACAACCCCAAGGATTCCCATCAAGATGATGTGGATCCCAAGAAGAAGAACTAGAAAGTTCTTGAGGGTGACTCCGCCAACATACTTCACTCACATTCATTTTGGCAAAACTTGTGCAATCAACTTCCACATCGTGCACTAGTTCATGGAGTCACAAACCCTCTTGTTGGTAAGTCAAGGGACAAGGTAATCATTGCTTTCATGGACATCATCTATTGTGAATTTCAATCTATGTCCATGGATATCCTTGTTTGTTCCTTGTGGGACTAACCCATGTAGGTATTGAAAGTGCCCAATCCAAAGGATAGCTCCAAACTCTTGATGATCTTCATCAACATTGAGCATCCACATCTTCAACATCTACATGAAGTCTTCTACGACAACCCAAGGTTAGTTTGACCCTTTAAAAGGGTTCTCACATCTAGGGGAGCTTTGTCTAAAGAATTGAGCTAAAGCATCTTCAAATGATGTGAACACATCAATGCTTTATGTAAAAGTGGTAACCCCACTTGTGCTTAAACGATGAGTATGACCTATGATCAAATGTTCTCATTTGGCTCCTAAGTCAATATACTCATATAAAGATGACCTAGTCATCGACAAATTGTGTGATAGTAGCTAGAGTTTTGATTGTGCATGTTTGACACATATTTCATTTGCTATCTTATTGTGTGAGCATGTTGGATGCATGATTTTATCCATTCGAGGACATCCATTTGTTGTTTTGGTCGTTTTGATTTTTCTGACCAAATGGATGGACAAGAATGCCTAAGTACCTCCCCTAGCTATCTATGCTTTCTTGTCTCAAATTCTATTCATGCTTACATCACAAACTTTGAACAAGTCATTTTTGACCCTCCGGTGAGGAGCACTTGAGCCACCGATCCGTCAAAGGCTAACTTCCAAAACCTTCTAATTGATTTCGGTCGACCAACTCACTCAAACTCGGTCGAACCGAAAGCATTTAGACTGATCTAGGTTTTCACCTCGGTGAAACCGAAGTTGTGATTTTCGGCGGATCAAGTGCATAATCGCTCTAGCGTTATCCATCTCGTGCCACCGAAGTTTTACAACTCGGTCCCACACAGCAAAGGGTATATATATCCGAGGGCCGCGCTGATTTCTCCTTCAAACGCTTTCGCCCCCACACCCTTTGCCGCCGCCTTGGTCTCCGGATCGTCTGCGTTCGCTCAGCCCTCGCCGCAGTCTCCGCGCCCAACGGACATCTTCTCCGCGCCTTGCCGAGAAAAACTCCACCAAGTTAGGGTGAGTTTTGATCCCACTCGTGCTCCCATCTCCGATTCAATGCACGCTTTGGTTTGCCTAGAATCTTGCCACGATTGAAATCCTCCTGCCACCGATTAGTTCGCTTTGAACTAGATTCGAGTAAAAGTTTTAGGTTAGGTTTCCGAAACATCTCGGTGAGACCGATTTTAGATTTTCGGTAAGACCGATTTGGCCCATGGCCATTGACGCACCTTCGTCCAACCGAAGTTGTGCAAATCGGTGTGACCGAAATGGCGATTCTGTGAAACCCTAGTGTTTTCGGCAGACGAAACCCACTTCGTCAAACCGAAAGTGGTGTGCCACGCTCTGTTGAACACTTCGGATTCACAATTTTAAACTCGGTCCGACCGAAATGTCTTTCGTGAAAACCTAATACTAGAATTTGAACTCATTTGTTTGCAAAAACTTCGCAGTTTGTGATAACTCTTCTTCTCGCCTACACCTTATCTATTCACAGGTTGTCACCATGTCGATGCCAGGATAATGAACAGTCGAGACACCTATTGCGATATTCCAGAGGGCACTAGTCCCGATCCTAGCAGCTCATCGGATGATGGTGAGAGGAGTACACCAAGTGGTTTGCCACCGCAGCCACCAGAGCGAAAGAAGAGGAACTCAGATGATGAAGATTCAGATTTTGTTGTTGAGGAAGAGGTAACCTCAAAGCCCAAGAGGAAGGTTGTTGCCAAAGAGCCACAAGGTCGACAAACTAAGAAGGGCACCGGAAAAGTCAAGTCCATGTTGCCAAGAAGCTGAATTTGGAAGAGGCAAGCGCAAGCAAAGTGAAAAACATCCAAGAAAGAGATTAGTGCATGATGCCAGAGAAGATGAGGATGAGGAAGCACCCGCCTCCTCTCGAAGCAAGTTCATGGGTGATGCCATTAAGGCTGGAGCCACATCAAAGCCAAGCAATCTGCTCCAGCTAAAGCAGCTCCGGCAAAGACTGCTTGCCAAGCCAAGAAACGTCGAGAACATTCGCGTCGAGAAGAACAAGGATGATGTGCCACCAGTGTGTCGGATGATGAAGGACCGGTTTCTGAAACTTCGTCCAAACTGCCACTTCACAATGATGCTCATCCTCAAGCTGAAAATATGAAGCAAAGGAAAGATAGAGGTCTCGGGCTATGGAGACAAGTCGACCCATATGCCGTGAGGAGAAGAAGCCTGCATTGATCCCAGATTTCACGACCGAAGCGAGGGACTTCTATGAGGACTGTCGATGGATAAAAGCCCATAGTCGCAGAGACACAAGATACGTTATTTGGAAGTACATTGGCAGAAGAGCATAGAGATTTCTTTCCACATGTGCATGAAAGCTTCCTTGCATGTGGCGTTCTGAGACTTTGTAGGTCGAAGTTGACCATTGGAATGATGAGATGATAATGCAATTCTATGCCACTGACTCACTTCTACGATGGGAAGATTGTGTGGATGATGAAGGCCAAAGATTTTCTTCATCTGTTGAAGAATGGGCAGAACTTGAATGCTCGGTGCAAAGAGAAGATGATGTTGATGTATATGGGATTCCAAGAAGAATCATGAATCCATGAAGAATATGTACAAAGAGGTTCGCCAAAGGATTTGGGAATCTGGAAGCTCGCTCGATCTACTATCTCGGCAGGCCTACCTACCACTAATACTATTTTGAGGCATACCTTGATGCCCAAGTCGAGATCATCGCATGATCGAGGATACTCTATCAACATGCTGCACATACTTGATGAAAGCACCTTTCAAGGTGATGGACTTGATGGTAGAAACCATTAAGAGAATTGCTGACGGAAAAGGTCATGTGGATTTGCCCATGATTGGATGCTTATCAATGCCAAGTTTGGCATGGACACATTCTTGTTGGATAGAGAACACTTACCCTGCATCGAGCATGAAGACAATGATGTTGTGATGGATGAGGAGGATCCATCGTCTGTTGAAGGTCAAGCCAAGATCGAAGCTGCCAAGAAAGCCAAAGTCGACAAGAAGCGGCAGGCGAGCTAAACCAAAGAGCTTGGGAAGCAAATTCTTGAAGCTACCCAAAGGATTGAATAACGCTGGCAGCATTATGCAGTCTCGGAGAGCCTAGAGAGGATTGTTGAGGACAAGATCCACGCTCTGGATGTGAAGTCGTTGAAGTGCAAGTGAATCAACAAGCTTGAGGCGACATTGAGGAAGCAAAGCGGGAGAAGGAAGAGCTTATGTGTGAGATGCGAGATGACTTAGTCCGGGATGCTTATCAACGCATGCTCCGGTTCCCCAGGGACCCGATCATTGCTATTCGATGGCTCGACACGGAGACTACAGCACGGCACCTCCACAGTTCAGTTGCTCTACTCCGGCTCGGCTCCGGTGACCACTCCTCCGGCTCGGACATCATTGAAGTCTTCGCGATCTTGTCATATCAACTCCAACATCAACCAGGCACGGAGCCGCCGAGAGTCCCCAGTGCGCTAGCTCTATGCCTTTTGAACTTTTGGTAACTTGTTGCCAAAGGGGAAATGTATAGATCATAGGACTTCGAGAGAGAGTCTTTGTTGTCGCTTTTGCTCTTTCGTTCTTTTGCGGTTTCTTTGAGATACTTTTGGTTTTCGAGACATTACGTGTGTTTGATACTCGTTTGATCCTACCTTAATGAGTGCTGGTGGTACTTATGCTTTAATGTGTGCTTAATGCTTATCATATGCTATTCCTATCTTGTATGACCATTTACTCATGTCTTGGTGATTGGGTGCATGCTTTCATTCTTATCATTTTGGCGCCCACCAAGATGTATGTGACATGGAAGAGTGACCCATGATCCTATCGATTGTGCATTTGCATTCAAACGCAAATCTTAAATAATGCACAAATTTAGGGGAGCTTTGCTTATCACATACTTCTAAAGCGAATATTATTCATTGATTATATCCTTTGTCGGTTTGATCTATATGTTGTCATCAATTACCAAGGGGAGATTGAAAGTGCAACTAATCCCGGTGGTTTGGTAATTAATCAACATATATATCATTGAACTAATAGTTTCTTGAGAATCATTTAAAGTTGATATGGGTATGGCAAGGAAAAAGTGGACCCCTCAAAATGCTAAAGGCAAGCATTGGCAAAAGCTCAAGACTCCATTTTTGGTTTAGTGATCCAAGATCACATTGAGTCCATAGGAAAGCCAATACTATTAAAAGGGGATGAGGTTATGATGATGATCTGGTTGCTCAAGTGCTTAGTGATACATCTCCTAAACTATCGCAACTTTCACGCCATATACACTCATAAGTAATCTCGGTCCCACCGATTTTCCAAACTCACCACCAAGATGAACCACCTCAGCCATAAAGCCAAACCCTAGAAAACTCGGATTTTCCGATTCAACTCGGTCTCACGAAAATGAGTTGCCAAGCTCAGAACATCGTCATCAAATCGGTGTCACCGAGATGATGAAGTCGGTCCCACGAAATTGGCAATCTCTTGTCTTTGCACGAATCGGACTAACCGAGATTGTATTTTCGGTCCCAGAAAATCCCAACGTTCACATTATTTGAACTTTCGGTCTCACGAGTTGTCAACTTCGGCCCAGAGATTGCTCAAATGTGTGTAACGGTTGGATTTTGTGTGGAGGCTATAAATACCCCTCCACCCCTCTTCATTCGTGGAAGAGCCATCGAAAGAACTACCACTCCTACCTTACATTTCGAGAAGAGAACTACCTACCCTTGTGTTGAGATCGTTGCTCCACTCCCACCATATGAAACTTGATTTCTAGCCTTCCCAAGTTGCTTTCCACTCAATCCTTTCTTCCCCAACAGCCAAATGTGAGGAGAGTTGAGTGTTGGGGAGATTATCATTTGAAGCACAAGAGCAAGGAGTTCATCATCAAACACCATCTATTACCTTTTGGAGGGTGGTGCCTCCTAGATTGGTTAGGTGTCGCTGGGAGCCTCCCGAGATGTGGAGTTGAACCAAGAAGTTTGTAAGGGCAAGGAGATCGCCTACTTGTGAAGATCTACCCAGTAAGGCTAGCCTCCGTGGCTGAGGCCATGATGGAATAGACAAGGTTGCTTCTTCGTGGACCCTTCGTGGGTGGAGCCCTCCGTGGACTCTCGCAGGCCTTACCCTCCTGGGTTGAAGTCTCCATCAACGTGGAAGTACGATAGCACCACCTATCGGAACCACGAGAAAAATCACCGCGTCTCAAAATTGCGTTTGCTCTTCTCCACCTCTCTTTACTACATGTGCAATTTACTTTCGCTGCCTATACTCTAGAATTGCATGTGTAGGGTGATGCTTGACTTGATCATAATTGTGAATCTGCCAAAACTGTTCTTTATCAAAAGGTAGAATTTTTATATTGTCAAGTAGTCTAATCACCCCCTCTAGACATACTTTCGATCCTAAAAATGGATCTGCAAAGAAAGGTTTCTTGCCTGCTACAAGGTGTGAAGTTGAGTCAAACTCAATGCCCACCAAGAGAAGATAGAGAAAATGAAAGATGTTCCTATGCTTCGCCATAGGCTCTATCATGTATGCAATGCTGTGTCGGACCGACGATCTTACCAATAAGCAGCAGAAGGTACCAGTAATCCAGGAGTGGATCCGGAACGGTCAAGAACATCCTGAAATACCGAAAAGGACTAGGATATGTTTCTCATACATGGAGTTGAAAAGAGCTAGTCGTAAGAGGTTACGCCGATGAAACTTTGAGCTGATGGACGATTCTAAATGAAACCGGATCGGTTTATATTAAATTGGAGCTGTAAGTTGGTGCAGTTCTAAACAAAAGCGTCGTGGCGGGATCTACATGTGAAGCGGGTACATAGCTGCTTCAAGCAAAGAAATGAAGGAATCTGATGAAGGAGTCATTTTCGATCTAGGTGTCATACCTAGTGCATCGGGACCATGAAGATCTTTCCGGACAATACTAGTGCAATTGCCTTGGCAAAGGAATCCAGATTTCACAAGAGGACCAAGCACATCAAGAGACACTTCAATTCCATTCGGGACCAAGTCCAAGTGGGAGACATGAGATTTGAAAGATACATCGGATCGAATGTTGCGAATTGACTAAGCCTCTCTCACGAGCAAAACATGATTAGCACCAAGACTCCATGGGTGTTAGAATCATTACTATGTAATCTAGATTATTGACTCTAGTGCAAGCGGGAGGCAAGGAAATATGCCCTAGAGGCAATAATAAAGTTATTATTTATTTCTCGTATCATGATAAATGTTTATTATTCATGCTAAATTGTATTAAGGAAACATGATACATGTGTGAATACATAGACAAACATATAGTCACTAGTATGCCTCTACTTGACTAGCTCATTAATCAAAGATGGTTATGTTTCCTAACCATAGACATGTGTTGTCATCGATTAATGGGATCACATCATTAGGAGAATGATGTGATTGACATGACCCATCCGTTAGCTTAGCACATGATCGTTAGTATTCGCTTTGCTTTCTTCATGACTTATACATGTTCCTTAATATGGAATTATGCAACTCCCGTTTGGAGGAACACTTTGGGTACTACCAAACGCCCCGAACGGGTGATTATAAAAGTACTACGTGTTCCGAAGGTACTATCTCTTAAACATAACTAATTTAAAACAAGACTTTAACTTTTACTATGAAGTTCAACTACTAAAGTTCAAGAAGTTCAAACAAATTTGGCTCCAAAATTTTAAAAGCCTTATGCTGAATGAGATTACAAGTCAAGACTACGTAACTATATCATAAGTACAAGAAAACGAGAGTACAGAAACTATAAAAGGTCCAACTTCGGATGGAATCACATAAAAATAAAATAAATCTCACTTTCTCAGCAACAACTCATAAATACACTTGGGAAAAAAGTGTTTTCAGTTCAACTACTATATAAGTCTTCAGTACAAAAAATAAAACTTAACCAAAACGAATTCCCGATGAAACATACACAAATGAAACAGCTATTCAACCACACAACCATCATGGAAAAAAAGTTTGTTAAACATTGTGCCACACTTCAAACACAACACAAAATATACTAGTTATTACATAGTACTCGACAAGACATCAAACACTACAAAGTAGAGCCTACAATTTTTTCAAGAGATATATCACACACCTATCCAATTCACTATGCAAATGATGACCATTTCTCCTATGCATCAGGAGCCAAAGCCTGAAGCTCCTTGGGAAGCTCAACTATAAGATGGTTATTCCGTTGAACACAACTCTATACAGATCCTCATTGCCCAATCAACAATGCGTGGCTGCAAAACAATAAAACAAAATTATAAAAAATCATGACCCATAAAAAGGATGAACAATAAGCCAAAAAAGAAATTGAAAAGTACAACAAGAAACCCACGCCATAATCTCAATGTTCTCAACGATCTTTTCACCATCGAGCATCCCGCATACTTCAGGTATAATGGCCACATTCATTTTCCCTTGAAGTGGACCTGACAAACGTTGGTTTTTTGCAAACAGCTCCCAATTGGGCTGCTTGGTCACATTGTAATCGAGCATCACCATACACGCCTTTCATTACTTTGACCATTCTAGAAATTTGTAAAAACAAAACAACCCACACAGTTTTAGGTCTCGAAAAAAGCGTAAACAAAGATGCGAAATATTAATCCAACAGATAATAAATGTCACTCACAATCTTCTCAGCCTTTTGTGATAGGTTTTCTTCAAGGACTGTGGTTCTTCGGATAAGGTAAAGAGTCAAGGATGTCAACGCTACTTCGATACCGATTCATGACATATAAGGAATAGTGGTTCACTTTCCTATCCTTTGATAAAACCATAGGCTTGAATAGAGGCATCATGATCTAAAAACAAATGACCAAAAAAGAGATGTTAAATATTCAAAATAGAAACCAGCATCACAACGAACAAATAAAAACCAAAAATCAGCTAGTAGATCTCACAAGGTCGGCACTAAGCAAGTCTTCGTTAGCTTTAACATAGCTCTTGAAATCTCTCACTGCACTCTCCACATTAAACACTTTATTTTCATCCTCAGAAACGTAACAAATACACAACCTCAAAAAAGCCAAAATAGAAAATAGACAACTAAAGGATCAACAAGCAAAAGTATTATTAAAACTCATAAAAACAAATAGGCAGTCTTGTTCAATGAAAGAAACCGATCCGATTGATTACCGAGATGAAATATGGACTCAGAATATCCTTTTCAGATGCAAAATCACCATTTCTCGTGATCTTGCTTCCAATCATCAATGAGGAAGTCCATTACATCACCCTCCATCATTTGCCTAGGTGAGAAAACTTCCTAGATGTGTTTCCTAGTGAAGTCAGTTACGTTTCCATCAGGCTGAGGTATCATTGAGAATGTATTCCTGCAGCACACACAAGAACAAAAAGAAGGAGAAGCAAGATAAGGCATTCATAGCAGTTGAGTTGTATAAAACGAAATACCAGTCATATTTACCTAGCCATAAAACAACAAAAGAAAAAGAAGAGGAAAGATAATGAGAGATACTCACTCGTATACTTCTCAATACATTCATCACTAAGCACAAAGCTTATACAACCTCGCGAGCCTTGTCCTGTGAGGGAATTTATGAGGGTGAAGTCAGCACGTGGGAGCAAAACTTTATAGGAGCTCATGCATGCTTCGCGGCTTACAACATTGCCAGATTCCAAAGCAGGATCTTTCCTAGCACCACCAGCTCTACGAGCCACCATTCCAAAGAAGGAGATAAACCTTTGCAGAAAGACTACTCGTGACTCTTCCAACGCCAAAGAATCTTGTCAAACACATCATCATCATCGCTCATCAATTCGACAATGGGATTCTTGTGTAGTAGGGCTCTCGCACAAGCAGTCAGAGAACTTCTCGAGCTCCCAACCGCCCTTCATAACACCAGATCTTGTCTTTTCGAGAACGCCCTGCTAAGATCAATAGATATGCGCCGAGCCCGAGAACTGCTACCAAAGAACCTCAGTAGTCATGCTCACCAAGATCCAGCCACTCACCGAAAAAATAAAAAAGGAAGGCCACACAAAGCGGAAGTTCAAATACATATTTCATGACAAGATTAAAATAGAGAAGTACAAGCTACAAAAAATACAAAAGTCCATGCACACGCATAAGGTTCGATGTCAAACAAACCCCTGAAGTCAACATCAAACACATCGCTAGTTGCGCAGTGTATAGCAAAGTCTTCCTAATGCCCGTAATGTCTTCATGGCAGAATCGACCATTTCAATTACACCATCCTCCGGCAATAATAGGTCTTGCGCTTTTGTAGCATAAAGAATCCACAATCATGCCTGTAAACAAAGGAAAAAACAAAAAAATGTTACAACACAAAATCCAAAAAATACAGGAACAACATCCACCTAGAACAAAAACAACCAGCAAAAATCATTAAAAAACGGATACTCACGTGTTTTCCTGCTGAGGCACCCGCACAAACTCGCAAGAGAAACAATCAATATGCACGGTGAGAATGGTTTGGCCCTGTCTACACTGGACTCCCTCCAAAGCTTCTTTATATTATCTATCATATTCCTTAAGAATCTCACTGCATCACCCCAGGTTTCATCACGGAGTGAATCAAGACACTCGAAACGACGGAACCTCAAATTCAGAACAACCAAGCACCAATGCCCAGATTCGCTAGGGGCTTGGTAGCCACAAATGACGCGGATCAAATGTAGGGAAAAGAAGCTGAAAAAATCGCAGAGAAAAATGAATTTACCAAATCATAATGAAAAAATCAGCCCAAAAAATAAAATAAAAGAGGGAAATTGAAATTAAGTACAAACAAAAATCACATAATCATAAAGAAATTATATCCACCGCCCAAAATTGAGGAACAAGCATGTCATTTCAGCCTTGCAAGAATAAGTGCATCTTTAATAAAAGGGCCATTTGCATTTCTTGGCCCCAACTCGAACCACCTAATCAGATATACCTTAATTGAAGCTCGCCAATTTGCCCCCCTCCGTTAGGTGCCTTCATAAATGTCCTTCTCACGCTAATACATTCGGTCAAACAACTTGACCGCTCCGAAAAAAAAAGCAAAAAAATTTAAAAATCTAAAATTTTGTGAGTTTGAAGATACTCATGTGCAAGGCGTGCAAATTTTCATGCTATTTGGACATTCCAGAGCTCGGCGAGGAAAAACATTTAATATGCACACTTGTGAATAGTAAATTTGAAATAAAATAGCAAGAAAATTCAAAAATATGAAAAATTAGGCATCAAAGAGGCTTGGGTACAAGGTGCTTGCAAGTTTTGTGATCAAATGACATGCGAGGAGTCTAGCAAGAAAAAATAAAATAGTCATTTTTTCCCAAGTTTTTTTCAAGCCAAATTTTGTTTTTTTCTCCATGTCCCTCCAATGTCCAAACACAACAAAATTTGCATGCAGCTTGTATACTATAGCCTTTTGATGCCAAAAAATTCATATTTTTTGAATTTTCTTTCTATTTTTTTGAATTTACTGCTTAGAGGCTTACATATTTATTGTTTTTCCTTGACACGAGCTCCTCGCAATGCCCAAACAAAGACGAAAATTTGCACGCACCTTGCTAACCAGTAGTATCATTGATCTCACAGATTTTCAGATTTTTAGAACTTTTTTGCTATTTTTTCAGACGTCAATGCCCTTTGACCAGCTTTGACCGGACGATAACGCACGTATGGGCATTTCGTAAGTGCACCTAACTACGGAGGGGCAAATTTGAAGGCTTTGAAATTAGGGGTAACTGAGTGGGCGCAAATTAGGGCATAGATGTAAATGTCCCTTAATAAAAAGCACGGATCATTCATAAGTTGTGTAAAAGGGCTAAACAAGTTCTTCCAGACCCGACTCAATGCCACATCGATCTAGCATGTAACACCATATCACTTTGCGCTCACGCACGGTATTCCTACTGAATGTCTTATTTCGCTCGGGAACGCTTATGCCTTTTGGCACACGATATGATAGTGTCGCTAGCATCCATATGATAAGGAGCCCGCCGACATGGCTAATCGTGAAACCCAAAGTGGCACAGACTTACTGTGGACAGCATCCATGACCCAACATCGAACGGTTCGGCCATCACGAGTGAATCCAGTCAGAGACTGGCTAGCAGACTCGTGAACCGGCCGAGCGGCTAACAGACCAGTATTCATCGGACATTTCAAGGACATATACAGAACGAAGGACACATGCGCGCAAATTTAAGTGTTCCGGAGCAAGAGTAAGCTACCATGGCTCGAAACACTAGGAGACATTTCGATAAGAGAGGCTACTAAAGATAAACAACCAGATAGTCGATCCCACACATACCAAGCATTTCAATAACATACACAATATGCCTGATATGTGCAAATACAACATGGCATCACAACATGACTCTACGACTCAAGTATTTATTCAATAGGCCCGAGCGAGATATTAAGCTATGGGTCCTTATGACCCAACATTCGTGAGTATACAAGTCAAAGCACAAGCGAAGCTTAACATGTCCGAGTACGTATATCTACAAATGAAAAAGGCTTAGAAGCCCGACTGCCTACTGATTCCGCCGAGGGCACAAGATCGAGCTGAGGTAACAAGCTAAACGTCAAGTCCAAGCGAATTACTAGCGAGATCAAGTCTCTCAACTAGGAGTACTTCTACTATAGTTGCATAAGTTGTAGAAGAAATAGTACATCAGTACATCCGTGTTTGAGCATCAACGTTCATCAGTTCAACTGAGAACGAACCAGATTAATCTCAAAACTGTTGAATGTTGTTTGCAGAAGCATGCAAAGCGGCGCACGCAGCAAGAATTTCATGAGCCGGACAGATATGGGGCACCACCTGGTTGGGTAACACCAGAAATATCGCCTGGATATTTCAACAGTACAGGTAGATTTGAAGATACACCGCAAATATCAGAAGCACGGACATGTTCTTCTATACAGCAAACACCAATATCTGGGAATGCAAGCTTTGCAGCTGCTGGGTTGCAACAAGGCCAACAATATCACCAACAACAAATGTTTTCCTTCGCCAACAAGATGCAAAAATTCATGGACAGAAGCCGTGGATGGTTGCAACAAGGCTTCCACCCGCTGCTCATCAACATCAATCATCCGTGCCGCAAGAGCAGCGTTGACGGAAGACCAGGCAAAAGACGTAAATTTTGGCCAATCTAGCAGTTCAAAGGTACAAGATATGAGCCATATAGACAGAACAACCTCACAATGAATCTGAGGGAGACATCCATACAACGAAGACGGAGATCTTCGCCAACCTTGCTCCTCCAAGAGATGCATTGCTGCATGTGCTAAGGGTGACACCACCGCGCCCATAAACCAGGAGAACAACAAACACCGAGATGCAAATACAGAGCTATACACATGTAAGTATCCATATAGAAAAAAAATATAAGCATAGTCCATACCATGGTGCCGTGACCACCCCATCTAACATTTTTGTTTGGTCATCGCTGTGTGCAGCCACCGATATTGAAGCTTATGTTCGCCAAGGCTAGAGATGAGGTTTGAAACTTTCAAGAAACTAAGAACTTCTACAACGATATGCAAAGCACGCTGGTCTTGCTGTCAGGGAAGGCCCCAAGTTTAAGACCAGAGCCTACCTTTATTACACGTGCCATGGAGTTTATGAATCAAAGGTGTCTGAAGCAAATAGACAACGTAACAAGACGATAGCCAGAACTAACTGTGGGGCTAAAATGAGGCTGAAGAAGGAAAAGGATGGAACATTTTTCATAAAAGAGATAGTCTGGGAACACAACCACAGGCTACAGCTCACCGCAGAAATGCTTGTCTTCTTGCACTCCCACAAAAACTTTGACAAAACAATCTTGAGTACGCTCATACCGCAGTTCAAAGGCATTGAACAGGCGCAAATCATGAGCATATTGGGCGGTGATGACCCTGGTAGCTACTTCCTCGAAATGAATGCCAAAGACCTGATTAACCTATAAGTAAAAATTTGTTCTCCTCCCATAAACCGTCTCCATCTTTTTTCCTCTGTCAGTACAAACATATCACGCAACGCATGACCTGACGCTAGTTCAACATGAATTTTTCAATGAACTTTTGATATGCAGGAAAGCAAAGAATTCAAGGATTGATGATGTGGACGGTGTCCTAAAGACTGTCAACTTCTTTAGGGAGATGAAAGCTATAAACAGGGATTTTTTCTGTGACATGCAACTCGATGAGTCCGACAGAGTTAAGAACATATTCAGGGCAAACGCAAGCTGCCGAGGGGCGTATCAGGACTTCGGGGACTGCGTAAAGTTTGACACAACATATAAGACCAACAAGTACCATATGCCACTTGGGGTGTTTGTCGGAACTAACAACCACTTACAGACTACATTCTTTGCTTTTGCCCTGATAAGAAATGAGGATGCAGATTCATTCAAGTGGTTGTTCAAGACATTTTTAAGGTGCATGAGAATGAAGGCTCCTACATGCATCCTCACAGGTACTACCGCTAAAACCACCCCCAACCACCACCCCCCTTCCAAAAAAGAAAAGTAAAGTAACACAAAAAAATGTTGTGTCAGTTCTATTGGTATATATGCACAACCATTTTTGCTGACCACTCAGAGTCTATTTTCTCATTACTGCACAAAGGCCCAAAGAATGGCTTTGGCGATCGCAGATGTTTTCAAGAACACAGTACATAAGCTATGCCGCTGGCACATTATGAAGAAGTACAGGGAACACCTTGCATACCTGTATTTCCTGCACGAGGACCTTAAAGATGAATTCACATCAATTCTCAACTGGCCCCTCATGCCAACTGAGTTTGAGGATGCCTGGAAAAGACTCATGGATAAGTACAACCTCCACGATGATGCCACAATGGTGGGCATGTGGAACGAGCGTGAGAAGTGGATATCAGCCTACTTCAAAGAAATTTTCTCATGCCAAAATGACATCCACACAGTGAAGTGATAGCATGAACTATGTGCTCAAGAAGAACTACGTAAATGAGAGACATAACCTACACCGGTTTGTCAGCCAGGTAAACTCCTACGTCAAAACCAGGAGGCAGACAGAGAACCAGGAGACAATGGGTAACCGGGTATAGCTCTATCACTTGTCATAAGACAAACAATAACATGCTTACTAAAGTAAAAACTTTATTAGAAGTTCTTCCTGCGAGAAAACTAACAATTTGGTCATCATTATTGCATCTACAGAAGGAACAAAACACGCTGACCTACTATGGGTTTGACACCCAGATGGCAAAGCTGTACACATGAGCTGTGTACAGCGAGATCAGAGATAGGCTGAAACTGAGCACACTCTTCACGGCGACAAAGACGGAAGAGCCCATAAAGTACCTAGTGCGCTACAACCACCCGCAAAAACTGTCTGTGTGGGCTCAAAGACGCATTCTGTGGTGTGGTAGCACTGTGGGAGAAACATATGAGTGCGAAAAGGTGCTATGGGACCACACAGTGAGGAGTACAAAAAGATGTTACATATTGTACTTTTTTTGCAAAGTTTTGTTCAATGAAATGACAAAAACATGCACCTCTTCCAAAACAAATACACGTCTTTTTCGGTGCATGTCCTATGCATGATGCGCATAATTAAGGCTGCAAGATTCCGCAGAAATACATACTGCAAGATACACCAAACGCCCAACATCCAGCCAACATTTGATGTAAATGACTTGAGGACAGAGGCCAAACAAGGCATCCTAATACGCATTGAAAGCTCATCACGACGCTGAACATGAGGGTGCATGTAAAAGCTTGAGAAGCCAAGAGCAAATGGCAAGGTCGCGGTCGCGTCATGGACAAACTTGAACAAGAACTCGACGCCATGCATTCTCAATAAAATGGAGGTGTTATGGAGAATGAAGCCATTGACCAGATATTGCTACAATGTTATCCGAAATGAACCATCTGGGATCTATTGACCCATTTGAGAACGAGGAAGAAGAGCAGCAGGAACCGGAGCTTGCCCATGTGCACACTCAAGAGCGCCGACAAACTCACATGCGAGATCATGAGCTTGATGGTGTCAGAGCGAACGACATGACAATAGCACATCCTACCAGCCGCAGCAGAAAGGGTGATTAAACCCCAATATTCTCAAACACAAAGGGGAGGAAGAGCAAGACGCAAGCAGCAGCCAATAAGCCACCACGCCCCATCAAGCGCATGGAATTTGGCCCGACGGCAAACCCCTGGATAAGGGCATGCGGTTTCGCAACGCCGTGAGCAACCATAACTACCGACATGCCCACTCCGCACAGATGCCATCACAACAAGAACAACCAGATTGGAGCCACCCAGCTTTCTACAATGGAGACAAGACACGAATAGCCTACACTTGCCGCAGTGTGGCGGAACTCGACGGACATAATGCCCGCGACGCAAAGTGGGCAAGGAGGTCGGTGGAGCTGAACATAAACAGGCAAGGTATAGAGTTCCAAGCAATCAAATGAAGACGATGAAGAGGAAGAGTTTGATGAGAATGATGGCCAATCGACGAAGACAATGAAGATGATAAAGGTCGGAGGCGAGGAAACTGAAATCGACGATGAAGCTGCCAAGGCTCAACTCGAAAGAGCGCCAAAGAAGACACAACATTCGTGGACAGTTAGGAGAAGCTCAAGATCGAACAATACATAGTGGTTATCCTGCTACATCAACTAAAAATAACCTTGTAGTCTCAGCCAGCATCAAGACACAATGATGAAGCATTTCACAAACACCGCCGTTACTAAAACTTATTTAGCTTTAACGCCGACACTCGATCGTAACTAAAGTTATTTTTAGTTTGTGATTTGTGTTCACTGGAGCAGTCACAAAATACGCTTGAAAAACTTATCTGATATATCCGACACAAAACGACATCAGGAACCAAGAATCAGAAAAATAATATGTCAATGAAAAATTTAAAATTTTGTAGTACATCAAGATCGATAACTCTCGACGTCAAGATAAGGCTGAGTACACATCAAGATCGATATAATTTCTGATTTGTGCCCGCTAAGCAAAGGACATTATTATTTAAACCATTTGATAATCCTTTTGAATAAAGTCACAAATAAATTTGAAAAACTTATCTGGATATATTCGACGAAAACGCCATCACAACCAAGAACTCAAAGAACAAAAAATGCCAAGGAAAAATATAAACTCTTGTAGTACATCAAGATCGATAAATCTCACCGGCAAAGACAAAAGGCATAGTAAAACAAACACACCAGTTAACGACTCAAAAAATCGTTTTGAAAAAACAAAGCTATGCTCGCTTCCCGCCATTCCCAATTCGTAAACACCATCAGTACATCAAAATAATTACCTCAAGCAAAATGCGAATATAATACATCATGTACTGATGAAAATCTAATTTATTTGTAAAAACTACTCACAGATTATCTTGATATAAAAAATCCTTTAAAAAATACGAAAATTATTTTAAAAAAACATTAGCACCACACATAGTCTCACTGGTATTTGGTACATTCAATTACACTTCAATCACCAGTTCGAGTATGAAAGTAGAGGAGTTCAGACCTCCATCAACACCGACGCTCACACGTGCAAGTGGGATAAGTAGCTGATAAGTACAGCTTGACTATACGAATCGGTGCCACAGTAAAATGCCATCATCACCACCGCAGAGACGCAAGTGGGATTTGGTGTCATAAGTACAGCTTGACAAGACTAGTCGGCCAACAAGAAAAACTATTTCACTTGGACGGTTAGTTCTTCCACGCCACCATCCGCGCCACCCACTGAGCGGTTGACACAAGGGACTGCAAACGGTGACCCCATGCCACAACACCCACTACACACACGACCCCGAACGAACCGCCTCCCGCAAAATCCCCGTCCACGCACTGCACAAAATCCCATTCTATTCCACCTCTCCCTCGTTCCCACAAACCACCATTGCCGCTTCCATTTCCACTGAACACAAACCAAAAACTTCTATCTCCAAAGCCCACAGTCGCTAGAGGAAGGCCATGGCGGAGGAACCGTCCGCCAAGCGTCATCATGCCAAGACGTCGGACAAGAGGAGCAACCTCGCCGACATTAACGTCCCCGACGAGAAGAGCGAGTACACAACAACCCTCAAAGGGGTTGAGCTCCACGGCAACGAGACGCTGGAGATCGTCTGCACCAGCGTACCAGAAAAGGCCGACGAGGTGATCTCTGTGCTTGAAGGATGCTTACGGCAAGTTTCAGAGGATCGCCGGCGCTGGTGTGCACTACACCAACGAAGATGAACCTCCCCAGAAGGCAGCAGTCCTGCAGTTGTGCATCGACGAACTCTGCATGGTGTACCACTTCGCAGCGGCCACAAAATGGTGAGCAATCCTACTCATTTGCCCTGCATATGGTTTATCTGTTTTATTACTACTGTACCCTAAAAAATTAATCACACTTGCTTTCCCAACTAGATGTACTAGTGTGGTTTGTGAAAAGTGGATGCACTACTGCATTTTCTCAAGTAGATATACTATAAATGTATTTATGAACCTGATGTAATGGATTACTATTTGGAAAATCTTGCGGAAGATTAAATTCTGAAGTTGATCGACTAGTGAAGTTTCAAGTTGATACAATAGAGTAGTCTATGTACTGATGTATTAAAAAGATGTTTCGAACTTGATGTAGTGAAGTATTTTCGAATTTGATCTAATGTTATTTTCGTAAGAAAATAAACTAAGGACTTGGTGAAGCAATGGTTTCGTGTTATCCCATTTCAACCAAAATAGACTAAACTAGTGCCAATGCAGAACATACAACATTGATTGAAACTATGTATAATCCAAGAAGAAGAATAACATGATGTACTTAATTTAATTTCAGAACTTTCTTTACTAGTTTTTGAAGTACATTCATCCATTGTTTATCCTACATAAAAAACTACTTCATGGATTCATCGCTTGTAAAACAAAACAAAAATGAATAATTCAAAACATCAAAGTAATGCTAATATTCAAAATGTCTCTGCCCTTGCAGGCCCAAGCGCCTGACCGAGATGCTGCAGCATGAGAAGTTGTTCACATTTGCCGGTTTCAGCATTGAAAGCGACAAAGAGAAGCTGAAGTTGTCCGGTATGGAGATCAACCCCAACAAGTTCATCGACATTCAGCGCAAGTGGAGAGTTCCATACACCGGAAAAGAGTACGACTCCTTGACTGATGTTGCAGCCAGCGTCATCCACCCATTCTACAAAGGCATGAAGAACAAGATCAACACGCAGAAGACTACAAACCGTGGGGACCATCGAGCTGCCTGACAACCTCATCGAGTATGCGAAGTAGATGCGTGACGCCAGCATACAAATCATGGTTCATGATTGACTACATCACAGACGGTTGGGAATATGCAAAACAGAGGGAAGCTGAAAACTTCTACGACCGCCCCTATTGCCCCTTTTCTGGATGAAGATAACATCAGAGCCTCCCTTCGTTTTACTTCCGAATGTGCTTGCCTTTTATCTTGTTGTTTCAAATTAGTAGTTTGCTCTTGTTGGGTTGAACCAGTGTGATTATGTAGTGCTTGTCATGTTTGAACAAGTTTAGTTATGTCATCAAGTACAATGTTTTGCTTATCTCATTATATAAGTTTGGTTTGCTAGCTTCATATGTTGTTAATCCATCATTTCAAAAATTCAAAAGTAGCTTCTGAATGGTACGTTGTCGTTGCTCTAAAGTACTAGTTATGATGCAACTAATCACACAACGTTGTTCCGTGTCAGTACAACTCAGGACACTTGATCGGACAATACACTCTTACTACAATAAAAAGTACAAAGAAGCATCAGTACGTAAGCGCTACTATGAATGCACTATCAGTACAACTAAGTCTACACGCAAGTACCATAGTTCTGAAAATGACACCAGAAGACACTTGAGAATAATCACAAAAACAAACACAAAAAAGAAGGCAAAAACTCAAATGAAAAGGATTACACTCACATAAACCGACAAGAACTAGAACAAAAGTATCACCATGTTACCGTGGAGTCAAGTACTAGATTCAAACAAACAAAAAAATGATCACCAAGGTCAGGCGCAGGCCCTGACAATGCTAGATACTTGAACTCGAGCCCGTGGGCGAATCCCTACTAATCCGCACAACGCAGGACCCGCCGACCAGGGCCCACATGTCAAGAGAGAGGGCGAGCGCCGTATATAAGCGCTCAGGTAAGTGTTCAGAGGAGTTCGACTGGTGAGCCTCCTCTGCGCTTATAAACAGGTCCGGAGCCCCCTCGACTAGCGAGGTGGGACTAAACCAGAGCAAGACAAGACGACGATCTGTGATAGCCGCATGGACGAACTATCTGGGCTGGAAAATGGCCCAAAAGCCTACATCATCAACAAAACACACCACCAATAAGCCCAGGTATACAAACCAGATGGTGGGACAAAGAAAAATAAACTACAAGAAAAATGTTTGTCAATTAACCTGTACAAGAAAAAAGGAAAAAATATGATACAAAACAATGAACCTCTAAAAAGAACATAACTTAATAGCCTATTTGTTAAATGTACATAATTTAAAAACCGAATTAAATATTACTTTCAAGTTCAACTACTAAAACTCAAAAGTTCAAAACATATAATGTTTGTCAATTATGCTAAATTTCTTATTTATATAAAATCGACAAGTTCAACTACTAAAGCTCAAAAAGTTCAAGCATATAATGTTTGTCAATTATGCTAAATTTATTATTTATAGAAAAACTCACAAGTTCAACTACTAAAAATCTAAAAGTACAAAACATATAATGTTTGTCAATTATGCTAAATTTCCTATTTATATAAAATCTAATAAGTTCAACTACTAAAAACTCTAAAAGTTCAAACATATAATGTTTGTCAATTATGCTAAATTTCCTATTTATATAAAATCTGACAAGTTCAACTACTAAAATTCAAAAAGTTCAAATAGAATATATTTGTCAATTCTGCTAAATTTCTTATTTATATAAAATATGTCCACACCACAAGGAACAATCTGGTCAGAAATAATCTCAAACCCCAACCTAAGTTATAAAAAATCAATTCAAAACATACATACGACATCAAGATTAAAACAGCATGATCAACAAAGCCGCACCAACCATCGTGACATCAAATTTCAAACCTGTAGCTGTATGAAATTACAATTCAGTTCACACAGTACTAAAACATAAGTGCACTAAAAATGAGAATACAAAAACTATAAAGGCCTAACCTAGGTTGGTACAGATGAAAATAAAATAAGTACAACTTTTGAGCAACAACTCCTAGGGCACTGAAAAAATGTTTTGACATAAAATAGTGTATAAAGACTTCAATAGAAAAACAATGCTTAAACATCCACACGAAAAAACATCACAGAGCCATACGTCACCTAAACAGAGCAAAATGCCATCATCACCACCGCAGAGACGTGCAAGTGGGATTTAGCAGATCGTAAGTACAGCTTGACAAGACTAATCGGTGCAGCAGTAAATTTTTTTTGTCTTGGACGGTTAGTTCTTCCAGGCCACCACCCGCGCCACCCACTAGGTGGTTGCCACGACGCACTGCACAACGGCGACCCCCACGACCACTACACCCACGTCCCCGATGAACCGCCTCCAATACACAAACGTCGACGCACTGCAAAAATACCCCATTATATTCCATCTCTGCCTCATTCACAGAACCACCATTGCCGCTTCCATCTACACTGCACACAAACCAAAAACTTCTCTCTCCCAAGCCCACAGTTGCCGGAGCAAGGCGATGGCGGAGGAACCGTCCGCCAAACGTCATCGAACAAGAGCAGCAACCTTGCCGACGTTCACGTCCCCGGCGAGAAGCACGAGTACACCAAAACGCTCAAAGGGGTTGCTCCACGGCAAGGAGACGCTGGAGATCGTCTGCACCAGCGAACCAGACAAGGCCGACCAGATGATGAGCAGGCTCAGGATGAAGGGCGGCGGCTTGTATCCAAGCTTCATCGGAGTTGATGTGGAGTACACCGACGAGGAAAAACCTCCACAGATGGTGGCAGTCCTGCAGTTGTGCGTCAAGGAACTCTGCTTGGTGTACCACATCGCAGCAGCCACAAAATGGTAACCCATACTACTGTTCATTCATCTGTTGTACCAGTACTAGTCACTAAAAACTTAATTAAAACTTGTTTCCCAATGATTATAGTCATCTATTTGTACCAGTAGTTTAATGAATGCTATGAACTACTATAGTCTATGAAGTGGATGCACGATTACATGTTTCTCAAGTTACATGCATTTCTGAAACTGTGAAGTGGATTGTTTCACCAGATTAGCATCTGAAAAAAGTTTATAGCATTCTAAACTTTATGCACCAAATTAATTTCTGAACTTGATGTACTAGCATAGTTTCTGATCTTGATGTACTAGTATAGTTTATAGAATTGATGTATTAAAAGATCTTTGGTGAAGTGGTATAGGTCCATATCTTGATGTACATGTTTCTCAAACTAATTTTTGAACTTGATATAGAATTAATGCACAAAGATGTATCAAGCACTGGTATAGGTCTTTTATTCAACAAAAAGAAAACTAAACTTGAATCAAGCAGCGATGAATCATTGACTCGTAAAATGATTCTCTAATTTGGTGAAGCATTTGGTGAAGCAACGAAGATAGCAAAAAGAAAAATATAACACGTGTAGTTGAATTTAATTTCAGGACTTTTTGTACTAGTTTCTGAACTACATTCATGCATGGCTCATAATATATAAGCATCTACCTCATGGATTATCACTTGTAAAACAGAAAAAAATAGTAGAATTAAATACTCAAAAGAAGACTAATCTTTAGAAAATGTGTGTCTCCCCTTGCAGTCCAAGCGCCTCAAAGACTTCCTAGGAGGAGAAATTGTACACATTTGTTGGTTTCAAGATTGAGGTGACAAGCGTAAGTCGGGAAGTCTGGTTTGGAAATCAACCCCAACAACTTCATCGACATGCAGCCTAAGTGGAAAGATCCAAAGACCAACAAATACTACGACTCCTTGGCCGATGTTGCAGGCGGCGTCATCCATCCATTCTACGAAGGCATGAAGAAGAAGATGAAGAGGGAAGACCACAAACTGTGGGGGACCAGCCCGCTGCCAGACAACCTCATCATGTACGCAAGAATAGATGCGTACACAAAGTACAAGTCATGGAAGACAATCCACAACATCGTGACAAGTTGAGATATTTCAAAAGAGTAGGAGGCTGACCCCTACTACCACTGCAACTTCGCGGATGAAGATGCAGGAAAGTTTGCATTCGTTATATTGAACCAGCTACCATATGTTATGTGTGTCCTTAGTCTTGTTGTTTCAGATTTGTAGTTTGCTTTCGTTTTGTTGAACCAGCTACCTTATGCTATGTGTGTCAGGGTTTGAACAAGTTTGCCTATGTCTATCAAGTACATCGTTTGCTTATGTCATCCAACAAGTTTGCTAGCTTCCTATTTTGTTGATCCATCATTTGAAGTTGAACTAGGTTGAAGTTGAAACTTGATGGCTGCCACGCAGCACTAGTCATGGAGAAATAAAAATAACACATAAATATTTTTGCAAAAAAAAACAGTGGCGGAATAACTAAGGACAAAAGCAAATAGTAGCCTTGGACGCTTAGTACAGATTAGACATGAACGGTAGTACTATCACACTAAAAAACCAATTTTTAGTTTCAGAAGAACACTAAAAAGACTAAGTTTCGGCCAAGGACAACATTTAGTACTAAAAGCATCGTGCTAAATAGAAAATAGAAATTCACTAAGTATTGCAACAGAAAAGCAAAGAACCATCAGTACGTATTTCCTAGTAACTAGCATGCTAGTTCTGAAAGTTCTGGTACACTTGAACACACGGTACATTCATTCTACAAAATATAAAAAGGAACGGGAAGCTTCAGTTCGCATTCCCTAAAATAGTGACACACTAAGAATAATAGTAATAATACAACTGAAATCTCAGTACAACTAAGACTATACGGCAAGTGCTAGGATTATACAAACATTGCCTGGAGAAGAACCACAGCCTAGAAAAAAAGAAGGCCAAAAACTAAATTAAAAAGAGATAAGTTCGACAAAGGAGAAAAATCCAAAGAAACACAACAGAAAGACGTACTAGCAACAAACAACACAAAAAAATAAATAATTAATCAAATTAATAGCACAATTGAAATCTCAGTACAACTAAGTTTATTCGGTAAGTGCTATGGTGATACCAATTAATGCCTTGAGAAAGAAATAGTTTTGAACTTAATAGGACTATCTCTTAAACATAACTAATTTAAAACAGTACTTTAACTTTTACTATGAAGTTCAACTACTAAAGTTCAAGAAGTTCAAACAGAAATTTGGCTCCAAAAATTTTAAAAGCCTTATGCTGAATGAGATTACAAGTCAGTACTACCAGAACTATATCATAAGTACAAGAAAACGAGAGTACAGAAACTATAAAAGGTCCAACTTCGGATGGAATCACATAAAAATAAAATAAATCTCACTTTCTCAGCAACAACTCATAAATACACTTGGGAAAAAAGTGTTTTCAGTTCAACTACTATATAAGTCTTCAGTACAAAAAATAAAACTTAACCAAAACGAATTCCCGATGAAACATACACAAATGAAACAGCTATTCAACCACACAACCATCATGGAAAAAAAGTTTGTTAAACATTGTGCCACACTTCAAACACAACACAAAATATACTAGTTATTACATAGTACTCGACAAGACATCAAACACTACAAAATAGAGCCTACAATGTTTTCAAGAGATATATCACACACCTATCCAATTCACTATGCAAATGATGACCATTTCTCCTATGCATCAGGAGCCAAAGCCTGAAGCTCCTTGGGAAGCTCCGTAACCATAAGATGGTTATTCCGGTTGAACACAACTCTATCTGAGATCCTCGCTCCCAATCAACAATGCGTGGCTGCAAAACAATAAAACAAAATTATAAAAAAATCATGACCCATAAAAAAGGATGAACAATAAGCCAAAAACAGAAATTGAAAAGTACAACAAGAAACCCACGTCATAATCTCGAATGTTCTCAACGATCTTTTCACCATCGTAGCATCCCGCATACTTCAGTGTATAATGGCCACATTCATTTTCCCCTTGAAGTGGGACCTTGACAAACGTTGGTTTCTTTGCAAACAGCTCCCAATTGGGCTGCTTGGTCACATTGTACTGAGCATCACCATACACAGCCTTCATTACTTTGACCATTCTAGAAATTTGTAAAAAAACAAAACAACCCACACAGTTTTAGGTCTCGTAAAAAAGCGTAAACAAAGATGCGAAATATTAATCCAAAGAGATAATAAATGTCACTCACAATCTTCTCGCAGTCTTTGTGATAGGTTTTCTTCGAAGGACGGTGGTTCTTCGGATAAGGTAAAGAGTCAAGGATGTCAACGCTACTTCGATACCGATTCATGACATATAAGGAATAGTGGTTCACTTTCCTATCCTTTGATAAAACCATAGGCTTGAATAGAGGCATCATGATCTAAAAACAAATGACCAAAAAAGAGATGTTAAATATTCAAAATAGAAACCAGCATCACAACGAACAAATAAAAACCAAAAATCAGCTAGTAGATCTCACAAGGTCGGCACTAAGCAAGTCTTCGTTAGCTTTAACATAGCTCTTGAAATCTCTCACTGCACTCTCCACATTAAACACTTTATTTTCATCCTCGTAAAACGAACAGTCAAGCACAACCTGCAAAAAAGCCAAAATAGAAAATAGACAACGGTAAAGGATCAACAAGCAAAAGTATTATTAAAACTCATAAAAACAAATAGGCAGTCTTGTTCAACAGAAAGAAACCGATCTGATTGATTACCGAGATGAAATATGGACTCAGCAATATCCTTTTCGCAGATGCAAAATCACCATTTCTCTCAGGATCTTGCTTCCAATCATCACTGAGGAAGTCCATTACATCACCCTCCATCATTTGCCTAGGTGAGAAAACTTCCTAGATGTGTTTCCTAGTGAAGTCAGTTACGTTTCCATCAGGCTGAGGTATCATTGAGAATGTATTCCCAAAGACACACAAGAACAAAAAGAAGGAGAAGCAAGATAAGGCATTCATAGCAGTTCGAGTTGTATAAAAGGAACAGCTTCAGTCATATTTACCTAGCGCCATACAAACAACAAAAGAAAAGAAGAGGAAAGATAATGAGAGATACTCACTGGCATACTTCTCAATACATTCATCACTAAGCAACAGCTTATACAACCTCGCGAGCCTTGTCCGTGTGAGGGAATTTATGAGGGTGAAGTGCTGCACAGGGAGCAAAACTTTATAGGAGCTCGGGCGCATGCTTCGAGGCTTACAACATTGCCAGATTCCAAAGCGGTGATCTTTCCTAGCACCACCAGCTCTACGAGCCACTATTCCAAAGAAGGGAGATAAACCTTTGCGCAGAAGACTACTCGTGACTCTTCCAACGCCAAAGAATCTTGTCAAACACATCATCATCATCGCCTATCAATTCGACAATGGGATTCTTGGGTGTAGTAGGGCTCTCTGACAAGCAGTCCGAGAACTTCTCGAGCTCCCAACCGCCCCTTCATAACACCAGATCTTGTCTTTTCGGGAGAACGCCCCTGGCTAAGATCAATAGATATGCGCTCGAGCTCCGAGAACTGGCTACCAAAGAACCTGTAGTCATGCTCACCAAGATCCAGCCACTCACCTGAAAAAAATAAAAAAAGGAAGGCCACACAAAGCGTAAGTTCAAATACATATTTCATGACAGTACTAAAATAGAGAAGTACAAGCTACAAAAAAAATACAAAAGTCCATGCACACGTACAAGGTTCGATGTCAAACAAACCCCAGAAGTCAACATCAAACACATCGCTAGTTGCGCAGGTGTATAGCAAAGTCTTCCTAATGTCCAGAATGTCTTCATGGCTGTAATCGACCATTTCAATTACACCATCCTCCCGGCAATAATAGGTCTTGCAGTTTTGTAGCATAAAGAATCCACAATCATGCCTGTAAACAAAGGAAAAAACAAAAAATGGTACAACACAAAATCCAAAAAATACAGGAACAACATCCACCCAGCAACAAAAACAACCAGCAAAAATCATTAAACAACGGATACTCACGTGTTTTCCTGCTGAGGCACCCGCACAAACTCGCAAGAGAAACAATCAATATGCACGGTGAGAATGGTTTGGCCCTGTCTACACTGGACTCCTCCAAAGCTTCTTTATATTATCTATCATATTCCTTAAGAATCTCATCGATCACCCTGTGTTTCATCACGGAGTGAATCAAGACACTCAAACGACGGAACCTCAAATTCGTAACAACCAAGCACCAATGCCCAGATGCTTCGCTAGGCTTCATGGTAGCCACAAATGACGGCGGATCAAATGTAGGGAAAAGAAGCTGAAAAAAATCGCAGAGGAAAAATGAATTTACCAAATCATAATGAAAAAAAATCAGCCTCCAAAAAATAAAATAAAAGAGGGAAATTGAAATTCATAAGTACAAACAAAAAATCACATAATCATAAAGAAATTATATCCACCGCCCAAAATTGAGGAACAAGCATGTCAGTTCAGTTTCCTTGCAGCAATAAGTGCATCTTTAATAAAAGGGCCATTTGCATTTCTGTCCCTAACTCGAACCACCTAATCAGATATACCCCTAATTCGAAAGCCTGCTCAAATTTGCCCCTCCGCCGTTAGGTGCCCTTACATAAATGTCCTTCATACAGCATCCGTCCGTCAAACAACTTTGACCGCCCTGAAAAATAGCAAAAAAATTTAAAAATCTAAAATTTTGTGAGTTTGAAGATACTCATGTGCGCAAGGTGCGTGCAAATTTTCATGCTATTTGGACATTCCAGAGCTCGTATGAGGAAAAACATTTAATATGCACACTTGTGAATAGTAAATTTGAAATAAAATAGCAAGAAAATTCAAAAATATGAAAAATTAGGCATCAAAGAGGCTTGGGTGCACAAGGTGCTTGCAAGTTTTGTGATCAAATGACATGCGAGGAGCTCTAGCAAGAAAAAATAAAATAGTCATTTTTTCCCAAGTTTTTTCTCAAGCCAAATTTTGTTTTTTTCTCCACAGTCCCCTCCAATGTCCAAACACAACAAAAATTTGCATGCAGCTTGTATACTATAGCCTCTTTGATGCCAAAAAAATTCATATTTTTTTGAATTTTCTTTCTATTTTTTTGAATTTACTGTTTAGAGGCTTACATATTTATTGTTTTTCCTTTGACACGAGCTCCTGCAATGCCCAAACAGCACGAAAATTTGCACGCACCTTGCGAACCAGAGTATCATTGATCTCACAGATTTTCAGATTTTTTAGAACTTTTTTGCTATTTTTTTCAGGACGGTCAATGCCCTTTGACCAGCTTTGACCGGACGATAACGGCACAGAAGGGCATTTCTGTAAGTGCACCTAACGGCGGAGGGGCAAATTTGAGCAGGCTTTGAAATTAGGGGTAAATCTGAGAGTGGGCGCAAATTAGGGGCATAGATGTAAATGTCCCTTAATAAAAAGCACGGATCATTCATAAGTACAGGTGTAAAAGCAGGCTAAACAAGTTCTGTCAGGACCCCGACTCAATGCCACATCGATCTAGCATGTAACACCTCATATCACTTTGCGGCCTCACGCACGGTATTCCCACGGGTGTCGCCTTACCTTTGCTCGAACGCTTAGCCTTTTGGCACACGATATGATAGTGTCGCTAGCATCCATATGATAAGGAGCCCGGCTGACATGGCTAATCGTGAAACCCAAAGTGGCACAGACTTACAGGACAGCATCCATGACCCAACATCGAACGTGTCGGTCATGTTGAGTGAATCCAGCAGTAGCACCGGGCTAGCAGACTCGGTGAACCGGGCTGAAGGGCTAACAGACTCCGGTATTCATCGCGTGACATTTCCCGGGGATGCATACGTGAACGAAGAAGGACACATGCCGGCCAGCCTAAGTGTTCCGGAGCAAGAGCAAGCTACCATGGCTCAAAGGAAACACTAGGAGACATTTCCGATAAGAGAGGCTACTAAAGATAAACAACTAGATAGTCGATCCCACACATACCAAGCATTTCAATAACATACACACAATATGCCGATATGTGCAAATACAACATGGCATCACAACATGACTCTACGACTCAAGTATTTATTCAATAGGCCCGAGGAGCTAGATATTACAAGCATGGGTCTCATGACCCAACATTCGTGAGCATACAAGTCAAAGCACAAGCGGAAGCTTAACATGTCCGAGTACGTACATCTACAAATGAAAAAGGCTTAGAAGCCCGACTATCTACCAGATCTGCCGAGGGCACAAGATCGTAGCTGAGGTAACAAGCTAAACGTCAAGTCCAAGCGAATTACTAGCGAGACCTCAAGTCTCTCCGCAAAAAACATAAAATAGGCAAACGTGAGTACAAATGTACCCAAGAAGACTTACATCGTAACTAACTACATATGCATCATTATCAACAAAGGGGTGGTGGAGTTTAGCTGCAGCAAGCCAGCTTTGACTCGGTGGCTATCCCGAACTACGATCGCAAGTAACTCTTTTGAGGTGGCGACACGAGTCCACATATTCACCATATCAATACTCTACTATGGATCCGCCCCGCTCCCTCACGAGAACGCCATCCATAGCACTCACGCTTATCTTGCGATTTTAGAGTATCCACTTTCACTTGTCTATGAACCGTATAAAGGGTCCAAGTTTCCATATCCGAGGAATCCGCTATTCAATAGATAATGATAACCTGCATGGGTGTACTTCTTCACACACGCCTCGCCACTTATCGCCTCAGACACGCCATGTACCGCGCAACCTTCAAGCGGAAGTCGGGCGAGGAGTCGGCCACGCCTACCTAAACACTCAAGTCTCTCGTCCAGGTTTATCGCCTATTCGGGTTCCATCCGCAAGGAGATCCGCCGGGTGTCGCCACGGCCCCAAACGATGTGAGCAGGGTTCCCAAGCCCACCTCGACGGGTGGATCTACGCTGGTACACCGTACCACGGTGCCTAGTCTCGTCCCAAGCCCACTTGTACCGGTGCCACTTGGTAGACTACTAACACTACCTACAAACACCGTAAACTAGTTGCAACTCCCGGACAAAGAACAAGGGTGATTAAGAAGCCGAGAGGGTCGAGTTACGAACCCAATGTGTGGTAGTAACTGATCATGGATCACAAACACGTAACTCAGGGCCTCGAGGACGGCTGCAATGAGACAACCCACCATGTACTCCTACATGGCCTCTCACCGCTACCTTTACCAAATCGTGTTCATACACTTAGCTCTCAACAGTAGGACATGTTTACACACCTCCGATTCATTCCCGATGAATCAGACCTGACTCAACTCTAAGCAATAGCAGGCATGACAAACAAGCATGAATGAGTAGGCACATCAGGGCTCAAGCAACTCCTACTCATGCTAGTGGGTTTCATCTATTTACTGTGGAATGACAGGTCATGCAGAGGATAAAGGGGTTCAACTACCGCAGCATGTAACAGTTGAAACGTTGTTGTCCTAATGCAAAAAAAGAGAGCAGGAGCGAGAGGGGATTGTATCGAAATGAACAAGGGGTTTTGCTTGCCCGGCACTTCAAGATAATATAGTTCTTCATCGGTGTCATCGATCTCATCGTCGAAACCACGCCTATCGAGAGAAGACAAGCATCGGCAAACATCGTAAAGAACACAATCAATACATGGCGATATGCAGCAATATGATGCATGATCATGACATGGCAATATGCTGTGATTTGATCTAATGCATCTAGTTATGATTTAAATGAAGTTGGTTTGAATACATGATTCAAATTCCAACTCCATATATGATTATTTAAATGCCCTTTAATTGATTTGTGCTAAACAGCAGCTATAAGTTGTTCTAACATGCATGAAAATGGTACAGATGGATAGACTGGATTTTTCTGATCATTTTCATATATAATTTATTTCATTTGGAGTTACGTTGAATTTATATGAATTTTACAAGTTTTAAACATTTTCGGAATTTCCGGTTATTTAGAATTAAACAAAATCCAAGAATGATTTATCGCACAAGATGACATCACGCTGACGCCAGCGGGTCAACAGGCGCGGTCAGGTCAAGTTCGACCAGTGGGGTCCACGGTCGCTGACACAAGTTGTCGACTAGTGTCGCTGGACAGTGGGGCCAGGTCAACGGCCACGTCAGCAGAGTCAATGCTGACGGTGGGTCCCACTGCTTATGAACTAATCTAAACAGAAAATAAAACTAACCTAAACAGTACAAGGCCCACATGGCGTGGCTTTAGGGGGTTAGTTAGTGCCATTAGCGCTAATGGTGGTGCCACGTCATTGCCGCCGATTAAGCACCATGCGACCACATCTCGCGCGAAGGCTCGCCGGAGTTGCTCGCTCGCGCTACAGCGGCGCTTATGACGCGTTGGTCCTACGAGAGCTCAGCTCGTGGCGCATCCAATGATGGCAGGGAGAGGGCGCGAGGTGGTCCATAGCGGGCGGCAGCGCGAATCGGCGGCGGCGAGCTCGGGTGTCGACGAATCGGCACGGCGCTACGGAGGACCAGCGGTTTGCACCTACATGATCTACGAGAGTCATGAACTCAACGGAGGCACGACGTGACCATTTGGTCACCGGAGCCTCGTCGGCGCATTTACCTGCGGCGGCGGCAGATACGGACTCATGGTCATCGGCGTTGCAGCAAGAAATCGACCATGGGAGAGGGGGAGGTGACGGGGGCTCACAGGATTCGAACGGCGCCGGCTGAGCTCGGGAGGGACCGGTGAGGTCGTGGTCGCCGCGATCTCGGGCAGAGGCGGCGAAGATGGCGAGGCAGAGGGTGATGCAGGCGTCCAAGGCCGGCCCTGCTCGGGTGAGGAGGAGAGGGACTAGGCGAAGCTTGGGCATCTCAGTATCGCCGGATGGCGGTGTCTGCTGTGGTGGCGGCGGCGGTGACGGGAGGCATCTGGACGGAAAGAACAGAGAGGGGGAGAGTGTTCGGGAGAGAGAGCAACGAGAGAGTGCGAGGCGGCCGGGAGGGTTATGTGGCGCCTTGGCGCCCAAGCAGAGCGGGCGCAAGCAGAGGTGGCAGGCAGCTGGCGTGGCAGAGGCCACGCGCTGCCCTTCCGGGCAGGAGGAAGACGACAGGAGGGCTGTGGGCTGGGCCGACAGTGGGCTGGACCTAGCTACAATCTTTGGGCCGATGGGCTGCCAGTGAGCGCCTGTAAGTTTCTGTAAGTTCTTCGCTCTGTTTTATAATCCCTATTTTGTTTTCTTTTTAATTATTCTTTTGCCATCAATTCAAATTTAAACAAATTGAAAATAAGTTAAAAACTCCCCGGATATTTTATATCACTTAATGGACTTCTCCACATATACATAAATATCACGAAGCATTTGAAGCTATAATCATTATATATTATGAATATAACTTCAAATCCAAATACAATATGATTTAAATTCAATGTCCCAAAATATTCCATAAAATGTTCCGTAATTTGGTTTGATATATATCTCTTGCCGTAATTACTGTAATGATTTTTAGGGCATTTTGAATCATCAACGCAGCTTAGCAATATCGCCTTCTTTAGAAAGTTTTGAGGCTTTCACCCCTCACCAAGTTTCAGAAATTTAAATATGATGCCTGGATGAAGATGCAACTATTTACAAACAATATCTAGGGCTGTGACAACTCACTTACTAAAACAAAAAAATCTCGCCCCGAGATTCAAGACGTGAGGTAAGAAGACAGAGGGGACACAAAGCTAACACGTAACTTCACGATCCGACCGTCTCTTCTCAAAGATGTTGATTCATTGTCATATTGATTTGACGCCTTTGCTTTCGAGATCTTCATCCAACTCAATGAAGTCAAGGAACTCTATGATTCAAAGGACCAATGAAACTCTATACTAGGCTAAGGCAATCTCAAACGATCGTCATGAGTGCGAAGGAATGCATACCTGCACTAGAATGGATGATGATGGATTACCTTGTTGAAAACAACCCAAGGGATGAGTTTAGTAATCGGGAGAAGCTCAACAAAGAGAGAGTAAGTTCATTGTTTGAAAAGCTATAGCATAACCGAGGAAACTAAGAGCAATCCCAGCTTAGTGCCGATGATAACACCTAGCTTGTGTGTGCTCAAGAACTTGAGCATCTCCATATTCATCAAGGTTTTACCAATTCCGTGTCAAGAGTCCCATGACACCCACACTACTACCATGATGAATAGTGATGGATGATGCAGATGCAAAGGAAGATAACACTTTCAGATTTCACCTTAGCGAGGCCAAGGGACGAAATCGATGATCGATCGAGACATTTAGCACTCGCTTATCGTTCTCCTTGATGTACTAGCGTAACTCCTATTCATAGAAATGGTTTGATATCTAGAAACATCAAGTAAAAGATCGGACCGGGGACACGAAAATTCATAAGGACATCTAGGGAGTAAACCTATGAAATCCCTATGGGGGGTGGCTAACTTTTCAATCAAGATATTACAATAATGGTCTTCCTACCGGGTGTGTTAGCCAGTTACATACACTTTACCAAGTTACAAAGAGACCAATATTATAATTTGGGAAACGCTCCAACCATCAAGTCTCGCCTCGAGATCTCAGATCTGGTTGGTGTCGTAATATTCCGCACTCATCAAGTCTAGAAAGAAAATTAAAGTTTGCAACTCAAATCGATTAGAAGACGCTATGTGGATTCTCGGAAAGGAACTACGATAGCAAGCTCCAAAACATGAGCTGGTTTCTACATACATGTGAACATGCTGTCCTGCATAAGCATGGCCACATAGTAGTCTTATAATAAAATACTACCGAAGTTCAGGTTGGGAACCATCATCGAGGATAACGTAAGTCCTAACATAAGTCATGACTAGTTATTATGAAGGAACTCTTCTCCTTGAACAAATCAATCAAGGGTTTGGGGTGCTAGGGAATTACATACGGAGTGGAGGTAATTAATCTACCAAACCATGGAATACTTTATACATGCATGACCTGACTTGGGATGATTCTCGAGGAGGCAAAATAAACTTTCTCGAATTCACGGCGTAACTTGCATCAAATGCACGCGGAATCAAAAGGAAGTCACTTTTCATCGAATCATATCCTTCATGAATGGAACACTTAAGGTAATGTTTACAAAAGTTTCCAACACTAGATGGATGTTCAACATGATCATGGAGAAGATAAAATGCCGCTGATGGCTCAACAACAAGTCATAGGGATGACCATATAAATGGAATTCCACAATTATGTGAACAAGGATGATAGCATTGGTCGAACCAAAAGATGTAATGGGTATGCTCGAGGGATAAATCTGCGAGTAAGACAACATTATGAACATCGTTATTCCGATTTGATTTGACGATAGCATATACTCAAATCAAAGATTGGATAACATAATAGATCCAAAGAATCGACTATGAGGATCAATCAATGAAGATATCACCTTTATTCAACACACACAAGGATATCCTTTGGAATGAACTAGTCTGACAAGCTTTTATCTTCCAACTTCCAAGTTGTTGTTTAGCTTAACCAACTAGCTCTGTATCCGGCACGGATTCTTGGAGAAAGGGTGGTTTACAAGAAACCAACTTGATCACAAACTCAACATAGCGGTCGTGTGACAACCTCGTAATACTTCCGAGAAGATATTTGGAACATCGCGAACCACCGGTATGTTACTAAGCTCGAGAACAATCTTGCTTTTCAGTAGCAAGACGAAATGATCAAATAAGCAAGGAATTGGCATAGCCCTAACTCATTGATCGAAGGTGCACCTAAATAAGGACTAGGTAGCATAATCTATCTTAGAATGATGATTTAAGAACCAACATGCTAAGAATGAAATTATAGTCCTTAACTACCAAGCAACAAGGTTGCTAGGAGTATTGATTTCACACATCACGATTCACTTGTCAAGATTCCGTTAGCATAATAACATGGAAACCGAGGAATGAACAATGATGGCGAGAAGTATCATCTGGCCAAGAATTCACAAGAGCCGTGCAATTCTCATGACAATCCCGACATAAAGAAGGTAATACTACAAGGTAGAACAGGTAATCGTGGATTGGCATTTTGATCTGTGGAACACAATGACTTTGACCCAATCCTGGATATGGATGAGGTACTGGAGTTTGTTTCTCCTAGTCATTCCGGAATGGAATGGCTTGACGGACCACAAGAGTAATAGGCATCGATGAACGAATGCACGCATACTCTTGACTATCAATGGATAGACGAGGGTCAAAAGACGACTAAGGGGGACAACTCAAAGAACGTATGATTTTCTGAGTTGTGGATGCATAGATTAGTATGTCGAACCAAGTTCAACATTTCTTCTTGATAACCCATACGAAAAGGTAGGACCGGCAGATTCACACAACACAGATAAGAAACTCATTGAGAGCACTCTTGTTGTGATCTTTTCGTTCAAGAGAACTTCTGCCAAAATGGTTCATGCTATTTGGAAGAACGATATACCACTTAACCTTGAGGACTAATCAAGAAGGTTACTAATATCCTAAAGGAACTAGCAACACTATCAACACGTAGATAAGTAGAGTGAATCTAGGGTCAAGAACCCAGGAATAGAAAGCCTACTAACTAAATGGCATCACGGGATGCTTTCGAGAATGATGACCGGAATCATCACACTGGGACATAAAGCATGGCTAAATTACTAGATGACTCCTAAAACACCTAGGGCTATAATAATAGCTCCAACATATATGTCAAGGCAATCAATTACCTCAATGCACCTAAGTTAGTGTGCTTATTCTAACATCGTCGGAGTAATGGGCCATGGGTAGGCGGCACCCAGGACCCAAGATCTTTCAAGACATCTAAGTGGTCATACTTCCTCAAATCAGAAGTCCCACTGAGCGACCTTCGAGAAGGCCGAGTCCCTACCGGCGACCTTCGAAGAGAGACCGAGTCCCTGATCGGCGACCTGCATCACTGCCGACCCGGCTTATGATTTCCCTCAAGGGGCCGACTGAGAGTCGGCCCATGACTTCCACGACGACCACGCGAGGGGTACACTCTGGCCGTGGTTGTCCCTCGGCCCACTCGGGAGGGGGGCATGGGCTACATGAGTGGAGCCGCTACCAGAGATCTCCCATGAGGCGCTGCATGTTGCCATGCCGCCACCCTGGACTCAGCAACAGATCGCACTCCACGACGGCTAAGTGCGAGGCTCCGGAGGCTGGCTGGCCTCCGCTGAGATAGATGAGCTCGGCCAAGAGTCCAAGACGGCCCTATAGAGTCGGCCACCCTGAGTCGGCCGCCTGCCAGGGCCCCACAAGCCATAAATCAGATTGATGGGAGTGGCAACAAGGATCGCTCGATGTGCGGGCGGCATCTGCTCCCACGAATCTCATGACCAAGCCTGGCAACACGTATGTTGCATAGTGCTCAGCCGTCTCAAGGACCCGCTTATCGGGCGGGCACTAGGAAGTTTCATGGAGAAGGCTATTAAGAGAGATCAACGTAATCGGGGCCACTTCAACAGACATTCCTTGTACTTCGGGTAGCCCTCTATAAACCCCCGGGCACCCATGCAAAGGGTTCGCCCCGAGTAGGTTCTTAGACATATAGCAAGAGGGAAAGAGCTAGCCTCGCCCTTCCTCGCCTCCACACACTCGAGGAGCATCCTTATACTATCTCCCCATAGTGATCATGCGGAGACCCCGCAGAGCAGCAGAGGGGTATTATCTCCTCGAGAGCCCCGGCCGGGTAAGATTCGCCGCGGCATGCATGTTCGCCATCCTGCTTCTGTGCACCGCGACGCTCTACTCACCCCACCATGATAAGCCACCCGCTGGCATATGTCGATCCAACCCCGACATTTGGCGCCCACCGTGGGGCCAGGTGCACCTTCGTCCGAGATCTGCTGCGACGGAACCTTCCTCCTCCGGCGAGCGCAGCCAGCCCGGCTCGCCAGATGGGGTTCACGCCGGCGGCAAGGCTAGCGCCGGGCCGCCGCAGCTGAAATGGCCTCGCTGAGCTCATCGGTGAGGTGCGCCTCCGACGAGCTCTCGCGCTGAAGCTCCGCGCTGGTGGCCCCAGAACCTTCTCGCTGGCCTCTCGACCAGCTTCAAGTCGCCAAGCGAGCCCGCCAGACTTGGAGTCCGTAGGGCTCCTCCGACCCGATGTTGGTCGACTCGACGCCAGACGCTTGATACCTTCCCCACCAATGTGGTGGTTCACGACAGCCGCTCAGACAAGGAGAGCGACGAAGCGCCGCCACGGAGGTGCTCCTGCCATCGCCATGGCGAGCACTGGAGAAAACGCCAGACCCGCTGCTCGCGCCTCAGAAGACCTGTCCGCGCCCCCGGAGGACGCGGACGCAGATGCTGGAAGAGCGCCGCCTTTCACCATTGAAGGCGCCAAGAAGTTGGCAAGCATGAGACGCCTATCGAGCGCATAGCCGCCAGGTGGATCGCGCCAGGTGGCACGCCGGCCCGACCGGGCCGAGCTGCTTGGCACGGTCCGAGACGCGCGCCGCTATCGCCGATCTGTTCGGGGCAAAGCGCCTGCCTACGCCACCCTGCGGAGAATATCCACGCCGCCCTAAGCGGCGATCGAGGAACTGAGGGACTCGACGGCGAAGAGCGCTGCGGTGATGACGCGAGCGAGTCCAAAGAATTTCCTCGACGCTGAACAGCCGCTAGAAATCGTGGCAGCGGGCCGCTACCGACACGCGCAGCGAAGAATGACGACTTTACCTCGCCGAGATCAAGGTGCGACCTCCGGACGCCAATCGGCGGAGTCCGCGAGGAGGGAGAAAGAGCCGGTCGCAAGTTACGCGGACTCAGCATTCCATCGAAGCGAGACCAAGATGAGCACCCCGAGCCGTGGAGCGGCGAGATGATTATTCCCCGCCTCGGAGAGAACGACGAAGTCTCCCCGCCGCCTGCCGAGCATCCGACTTTCGAGATCGCTTTGGTCGCCGAGAGGGAGTCGGAGAAACGACGCCATCCGGATCAACCGACTCCACAGATCCTGGGCGTTAGAAGAAGAAGACGAATCGGGCCCGCTTTGCTTCGCCCCGATCGTAAACGAGCCCTTCCCCAAAGGGTTCACGCCCTCGAGACACGCCTAAATACACCGCCCGTGAAGCCGGAAGATTGGCTGATAGACTACTCTACGGCCGTCAAGACGCAAACGGCAACAAGCGAAGTCCGCCAAGTATGTTCCTCATGCTCCGTGGCACGGCCGGACATGGCTGAACAAAATCAAGCCCCGCAAAGATCAACAGTGGGTCGACTTCACCAAGCCTTCATTCGCAACTTCACCAAAGACGCATAAGCGACCTCGCCGCCGCCACTCTCCCAGCGCATAAGGCCCCGAGGAATCGACGCGACTATCTCACGCTACCGGGCGAGTTCCAAACTCCTGCGAGGGCGCACGAGGTGCAGGCCATCGAGTATTTCTACGGCCGGGTGCCGGAGGGCACCTCCTCAGCACAAGCCCTCCGCGACGAGCCTCGAAACCTCGACGAGCCGCTAGTCATAGCGCATAAGTACGCCACAGCCGACCTCTATGAAGACGGAGATCCAAGTCAACGCTGGCCGCAAGGTGATCCCCAAGCTTCATCGCGCGGGCCGGAGACGCCGCCGACGGCAGCAGCAGAACAACAACAAGCGCATTCCCCCACCGACTCCCAACAAGGGCAGTCGCGCAAGAAGACCAGCAGCCGAGGGGCAGCTCCCGCCAAGCGTGCGTATAGGCGGCAAGTCCAACCGGCCCGGCTTTCTCCTATGAGCGACTGGATGGTCCTTGTAAGTTCCACAGCGGCGCCAAGCCGCCGAACCATACCACCGTAGTGCCACCGCTCGTCCAGATCGCCAAGGGAGACGGCCTCGCCCGCCCGGCCTGGCCGCCGCCTGCCGCCGGCCTCCGGGCGGCACGCCAATGGGCGCGGGTCCGAGACGAGGCAGTTCCCGTAAGAGCACGGAGCATACGTGAGTGTTCACCTGGCCCGACAGACGACCGGCGCAAGCAGCGCCAAAGAAGAAGAAGAAGTTAACGCAGCGGCGCAGAAACCCCGTGTTCATGCATCGGTCCGAGAAGCCTATCACCGAGTTTCGGGCGGATCACCCGAGGTGATACCGAGTCCGGCTCTACGCCTTTGGTTCTTGAGCAACCTTGGCCATCGACAAGCGGGCCGCCCGCTTCTCACGAGTCCCGATAGACGGAGGCAGCAGATAAACATCTTGTACAAAGATACCATGGAGAAGCCCGGATCAGACGGAGGCAGCCGCAGAGCAGCCGACTGCTTTCCATGGATCGCATTCTGCCTCTCCCTGCCGCCGATTGGCAAGATTCTCGATAGATGTCCTTCGGGAGACAAAGATCACTTCCGCCGAGAGCCGATCCGTTCGAGGTGGTGGACTTGGAGAGCCCATACCATGCTCTGCTAGGCCGCCTCGCCTTGGCCAAGTTCATGGCGGTTCCCACTACGCCTATCTCAAGATGAAGATGCCGACTCAAGGGGATCCCGACCGCTGCCGGCGACATAAGAAGTCGTCACTTGCTGCCGAGAGTAGTTGGCTCACCGAGTCTCGTGATCGCGGGCCAGAAGCGGCCCTTGACCTGCAAATGTATGGCGGGCTGGAAGCAGCCAGAGATGTCACCAGACACCCAAGGAGTCGGAGGCGTAAGGATCATTCAAGCCGCCAAAGAGACCAAGAAGATACCCTTGGACCGGAGCACCTGAGAGAGGTACGCTGTCAGGCACAGCCTTGACAAATAAATAGGAAGGCGAGCTCGCCGATTTCCTCCGTGAGAATCGGACATCTTCGCATGGTCCCCAAGGACATGCCGGGTGTACCACGAATTCGCCGAGCACAAGTTACATGTCGTGCCGAGAGCAGAGCCACCAGCAGCCCTTTGCGCTACCGGGTCAAGAGAAGAGAAGAGTAGTTGAGAGGAGATAGCCCGGCCCTCGGCGGCCGGCTTCATCATGGAGGTGTTCTTCCCGAGTGGTTGGCCAACCTCGTGCTAGTGTTGAAGAAAAACAAGCAGGGCGGATGTGCATCGACTACACGAGCCTCAACAAAGCCTGCCGAAGGATCCATTCGCTTTGCCAAGAATAGATCAGTGATAGACTCCACACCGGATGCGAGCCGTTGAGCTTCTTGGATGCATACTCAGATATCACCAGATCAAGCTGAATCCAGCGGCAAAATGAAGACCGCATTCATCACACGCTTGGAGCCTTCGCTACACCGGACGATGACGCTCGCTTAAGGAATGCCGGCACCACCTTTCAGCGTTGCATGCGTAAATGCCTCCTCAAGCAACTCCGGCAGAATGCCCATGTTTATGTGGATGATGTGGTGGTGAAGACGAGAAGCGGGACATCGCTAGAGGATCCGAAGAGACCTTTGAGAATCATACCGATTCCGCATCAAGCTCAACCCGAAATGCGTGTTCGAGTCCCACCGCCAGCTCCTTGGTTTTCTCGTCTCTGAACGCTGCATAGAGTGCAACCCCGTGAAGATCAAGGCCATTGAGAGGATGGAGGTACCCACCGACCGCTGGATGTGCGGTTCACCGGCTGCTTACGCCCATAAGCCGATTCATCAATCGGTCGCGGCGAGAAGGCTCGCCATTGTATCAACTAATGAAGAAGACCACTTTTTTCGAGTGGAACCACAAGGCGATGAAGCATTTCTCCAATCAAGAAGATGCCGACGACTTCCCTGTCTTTGGCGGCTCCGACTCCCAAAGAGCCCATGCTTTTGTACATCGCCGCCACCACCGGGTAGTCAAGACGGTTATTGTAGTCGAACGCAAGGAGGAAGGCAAGGCGCCCGATCCGAGAGACCGTATATTACTTGAGTGAAGTATCGTCGACCTCCAAGCAAAACTACCCTCACTACCGAAGATGTGCTACGGCGCATTTTGCCGCCAAGAAGCTGAAGCCCTACTTCCAAGAGCACCCAATCACTGTGGTTTTCACCGCCCCACTCGCCGAGATCATCGAAGTCGAGATGCGTCCGGCCGAGTGGCCAAGTGGGCTATTGACCTGGCTCCCTACACGATCTACTACCAACCTCAGATCGCCATCAAGTCGCAGGCGCCGCCGACTTCCTTGTCGACCGGGCCGAGACCCAATACTTTGCCGCTGCTACCGATTCTACTCATTGGCGATTACACTCGACGGCTCCAAGATGCGCCCGCCTCGGAGCCGCGGGTTCCCTCACCTCCCCAAGGGCGACAAGCTCAAATACGCGCTGCAAATCCACTTCGCCGCTTCCAACAACGCCGCCAATATGAAGCGCCATCCACGGGCTCCGCTTTCCAAGGAACTCAGATCCGCCGGATCCTCGTCACGGCGACTCGACTTGGTGGTTCAGCAGTCATCCGCGATCGACGCCAAGGACGCAAACATGGCAAGCTACCGCTTCTTAGTGCAGCAGCTCAGCGGATATTTTGAAGGATGCGAGTTCCTCCACGCATCAAGAAACGACAACGACCAAGCAGATGCTTTGGCACGAAGTTGGCTCTACTCGCCAGCGATTCCTCCGGCGTCGCCCTTCTTCAGCCTCAAGCCGCCCATCAAACCTTCCCCAGTAGTCCGACTCTATTTTCGCATCGGCCCCCAGATAGTCGGATCCGACTCCAAGACCCCAAAGAAGCGACCTCAAGAAAGCCACGGCCGGTCCGGATCGCCATTGTCTGGGACTGCGCTGCCGCCAGTAGATTCCTCGATTCAGCAAGCGGCAGCAGAGTCCAACCCACCGCCTCCCAGCCCAGCCGCCCTCGTCCAAGTCAGCTGTGGTAGCAATGAGAAATAGTAGCACCTTCATGGGCATAGCCCATCCTCAAGTTCTTAGTCAACAAGGAGTTGCCTACAGATGAGACTCTGGCTCGGCAAATACAACGCCGAGCGGCAGCTTATACAATAATCAACAGAGATTAGTCAAGCGCAGCGTCACTGGTGTCCACCAGCGCAAGTGGAGTCGGAGCAAGGCCAAGCGATCCTCAAGGACATCCATCGTATGCAGTGTGGTCACCACGCGCCTCGAGGGCGCCATGGCCAAAGCCTTTCAAGACGGTTTCTTTTGGCCGATCGCCGGAAGAAGCTAAAGAATTAGTCAAGAAGTGCAAGGTGCCAGTGTTCCGCCCAAGCCCCTTCACCCGGCTTCAGATCAAGACGATCCCCATCGCCTGCCCTTCGCAGTTTGGGGCCCGGACATGGTGGGATCTTTCAAACGCCCGAGGCGGCCCTACTCATTTACTCGTCGTAGCGGGACAAGTTCACCAAGTGGTGGAAGCAAAGCCCATCAAGAAATTAAATGGGCCCACAGCAGTGACTTTCATTGTCGACATCACAAAGGCGGTATGGCATACCACACAAAGATCATCACGGACAACGGCACCAACTTCGCCAAGGGCGCTTTGGCTCGTCTGCGCCGACGCAGGCATCCGATCGACTTAGCGTCCGCTGCCCATCCGCAGTCAAACGGCCAGGTGGAGCGAGCCAATGGCCTTATCCTATCCGGCATCAAGCCTCGATTGGTCAAACCACTCGAGCACTCGCCGCCGTTGGGTGGAAGAGCTGCCCGCCGCCCTCCGGAGTCTCCGCGACGACCAACAGATCAACCGCTTCACGCCGTTCTTCCTCGCTTCACGGTGCCAAGCCGCCATCCCGACGGATATAGAATTCGACTCTCCACGAGTCTCCATGTACACCAAGAGGAGGTGAAGAAGCTCGCCAAGACGGCGCCGACTGGTTGGAAGAGGGCCGTTGTTGGCACTCACCGTCCAAAGATCTACCAAGCAGAGTCCGGCGATACTACAACTGTAAGGTCAAGCCACGATCATTCCAAGAGGGCGATTTTGTGCTCCGCTGATTCGTGAGAACAGCCGCCAGCACAAGTTGTCGCGACCTTTGGGAGGGTCCTTCATCATCAGCAAGGTGCTTTGGGAAACGACGCTTACTACCTCGACGACGCCGAAGCCTCGAAGCCAAGAAGAGAGACGACTCGCAAAGAGACAGAGCGTTTATGGAATGCAAATCTTCTTCAAGATTTTACATCGACATGATGTATCGCGCTACTCCCCTTTTCTCAGATTAGAGTACTAAGACCTCAGTTCCCGAGCCGCGTGCTCGGGACCCGCCTTTTGATTATTTGTAGGATATGAATCTCGCCCTGAAATGCTTCCCCATTTCTATCATACCGTCTCAAGCATCGGTCCGGCAAGTCGGCCTGGGACTCGCCGCCTTGTGCTATGAAACGCCCCCGAGGTCGACAAGTAATGTGCCGCGCCAAAGCCGCTCTCCTACAGAAGCCACAGTCTCGCAGAGCGATCGCGAGAAAGCGGAGGCGGAAAGGCGCATACATGAAAAATGGCTAAGGACTTAAGAGCTACACATAGCCCAAGCTGGCTCCCAGTTCCCCCTACTAAGCCGGCCGATTTCCAGCTAAACTTGCTACGACACTTTAAACGACTAAGTACTTGCCCCCCAAGGTAGCCGAGGCTGACCCAAAGGGTAGTCCGCAGAGCGGCTGCCCAGATAGCAAGGCGGCAACCAAAGGGAGGCGGCAAAGGAAAGCAGTCTAAAAGGACCCAAAGCAAGCAAAAGGCGGAAACTTGATAAATATTTACAAAAGGCCCTTGGTCAATACACCCCTGCGGGTGGAATTGTTCAGAATAACAAGTTTTTAAGCAAAACAAAAGAACAGGAAAGGCCGATGTATCCTAGGGGCGGCCTCCCGAGCCGGAGGGCCGGAGGCGGCGGGCCGGGCGCCGGGCAGCCGGGTGGGCGGTCTCGGCTTGGTCGCCTCGTGACGATTGCCTTGTCCTTCCGAGGCTCGTTGGAGGCGCGATCAGCTGAGGCTGGTCGCCTTCCTCGTGCTCCGCGCCTTCTTCCTCCTCGCCCCGCCTCCGACTCGCCCTCCCTCGGTGCTGGAGCCGACACTTCCGCAGTAGTCTTCCTCGACTGGGTGCATCCCAACCACTCGAGACGGAGCCTCCGCTGCCGGGCGGTCCGGCGGGCACAAAGACACTAGTGTCCGTGGTATCGGCGATGGCTGCCGCGGCTACGACGAGGGCGCTTTCCACGGCCTCAGCTCGCTCGGGCCTCCGACCGAACGCTGCCAGGCGGTCAGTCCAGCCTGTGGTACCAGCCTCGACGAACTCCAGGGCCTGCGCGTGCTTTTGCGGGCCGAGGAGCCCTTCCAAGCCTCGAGGCGACTGACGGTAACCTCCACCGGGCCGGCCGTCCGACCGGCGGTGCGAAGAGCCGGCACCTCCGGCCATAGGGCGGTGATTTACTTGGCGCCGACGTTGAAGACGGCGACGACGGTGAGCAGGCCAAGGCGAGCCCCGATGCTCAAGATCGCTGCTTCGACAGCAGGGGCGCGTTGGCGGCCATCACGCCGCCCTGCGCCCTCCTCGATCCGCCTCGATGGTCGGAATGACGGCCTGCGAGTGGCCCGAAGAAGTCTCGCGAAAGACAAGAAAGGAAACACTAAGAAAAACGGAAGACAGTTCGACGAGGAATCGAAAGACCAAAAGAGAAGACAGAATTACCGTCGACGCCGTCCTCGATCACGTGGTAGCCGGAGGTCAAGATCGCCTCGCGGTCGGGTCCAGTGCCCGCCCATCTCAAACTCGGCTAGAGGGCCTCTTCCCGCGACTTACGCCCTCCTGCGCTTCCGGCAGATCCTTCGGCCGCCACCAGGTCGCCTGAAGGTCGCGCCCTGAGCGAGCTTGTCGCACTCCTCCTCCTTAAGCGCGACGGGCGGCGTTGGTTTCATCTAGCTGCCCTTGAAGGCGGCGTTATGCGTCGAGCCCAAGGAAAGATAAACACCGTCGAAAGAAATCGCGGAGAGATCCGCCCGACCCAGAGCGGCCGCCCGAATCTCGGGGATTACAGCCAGCTGGTCCGCCATTGCTTGAAGAAGAAAGAATCTGAATCCGCTTACTCGACTCTCCGCCCGGATCGGTGGTCCGCTTCTCAGCTCTTCAACGCTGCGGTTGAAGGCGGTAGCGGAGGTTGTGGTACTACCGCACGCCGGCAAAGCAAAGTCACCTTCAAGATCGCTAGTGAGTTCGAGCCGCCAGCAGCCCGACTCGAACTCGGGATTACACCGAGGGGAGGCGTGGCGCGCCACGAGAAAGAAACAAGAGAACCAAAACAAATCGCATCTGATCGAGGCCCGCATGGCCGACAAGCCCCGGTGTAGAGTTGAGGGTCTTTCTTCTTGCGCAACTTGGACCGAACGCCCAAGAGCGCTCGTTCAGCGGGCCGTTGCCGCCCGCATCCAGCCGAGGGCGCCTTTGGAGGCCTCGGCGCCCAGATTCGCCATGCCGGGCGGCGGCGTCTCCTGAGCCCGGCGGCCTGGAGCTCCCTTTCGACTCGGGCGGCGAAGTCGGCGGCTTCGCATTTCTGCGAAGCAACTGCTGCTGGCGTCGTCGGCAGCAGCGGGTCTCGCGGGTCTACAGGCTGCTTACCTCGCAGACCTCAAGACGGGGCGGCGGAGGCGGAGGCGCGCGCGCGAGTGTCAGGGCTCGGCACGCCTTCCTCGGCGAAGGGTTACGGTGCCGACCTCCCCCGGCCCGCCTGTGAAAGTCGAGGGCGGCGGCGCGCGATGACGCTGGGGACAAGCATCGCCCGCTGGGCAGGCAACGCCTCGCGCCGTCCCGTGCTTTGACGCGGCCGCCACCAGGCCTCGCCCAGATCTCATTGGGGCGCTGCGGCCGCTTTGTCGCCTGCGCCTTCTCCAGCGCTTGGCCTCCTCCTCGCGCTTCTCCCGCTGCTCCGCCCGCCGCCTCGAAGATCGGCGGCGGGGTCGACACCCAGCGCAGTTGAGGACACGCCTCGACCCCATGACGGAGGGCGCGGCGACCCTCTCAAGGGAAAGGGGGGCTCTGGAGAGGGGAGGGGCGAGAGTCAGAGCAATTCAAAGTCAGAAAAAAGCAAAGAATAAAGGACTTACGAGGAGATAAGCGGCGGCCTTTTCACTTCCTTCCGGAAGCGGTTGGCCTTCGCGGCCGCCTCCTCCCGCTTGGTCGCGGCAGCGGTCCCCTTGGTTTTTCGTCGCCGCCGAAGGCTGCCCGCGGAGTGCTTTCTTCGACCCGCCTGGTTGAGGGGCGGCTCTCGGGCGGCGCGATGACTTGCGTCGATAAATCATCCTCGGGCGATGTCGAAGGACGGCCGAAGCCGCCCTCCTTCCTCCCCTGCCCGCTTCGTCCGGGCTCCAGGCCTCAGCCGGGGCTTCCTAGGTCGGGTCGTTGCCGCCGACCTCGCCGTCGAGGACGATTCACGCTGATTCTCTCAGGCGCCGCAGCAGCGCTAAGAGGGGTTCTGCTCAAAGAAACCGACAACATTAGAGCTCGAGGTCGGATACATGCAAGACCGGAACATGACGGAAAAACTTACCACCGGCGGAGGGTTGTCGCGCACGTACTCCTCTGCCGAACTGCCACTTTCCGGTGAACTTGTAGTGGGCGGCGAGGTTCACCATGTTCACCACTTCCACGCTGCATGTCCTGGTGCACAGCCGGGTTGATCGCGGCTTGAAGCGCTCATCTGGCGATGAGATGGGGCCGGCCTTGAGCGAAGCACCCGCGCGCCACAAAGGCGGCCAGGAGGTCGGAGGCGACGAGCCCCTCCGATCAAGGCAAGACTTCGGGGCCGCCAGCGCCGACCGAGGTCGAGAGCGCCTTCTCGATCATGGGACCACCGGGCCGGCGGCCACCGTCGGCACTCGAGGGGAAGAAGCGTAGGTTGACCCATTGGTCGGTGGCGACGTTCTTCACGTAGAAGTATGTTTTTGCCACATCTTCACCGACTTCACCAGCGGATGGACGGAAAGGGGTTGTCGGTCCGTCGTGCGCCGGACGCGATGAACGTGCCACATCGCGGCCGGGCGCGCGGCAAGTGCGTGCCGAAGCTCAAGAGAAGAACTCTCCCCACACCGATGGTGGGGAGAACTTGATGTAGCCTTCGCACAAGGTGGCGGCGGAGAGGAGCACCACCGCTGCTGGGGTGAGGTGGTGCGGCAAGCTGGTACAGCTCGAGGAACGAGCGGAGAAACCGCTTCGCCCGGGAGGCCCATCCAGCGCATGAGGTGCGAGGAAGATGACCTGGCCGCCTCCTCGGTGGCTGCAGATTTCCCGCACGGTGGGCGGGCCTGCACTGCAGACAGACTGGAAGGCGGCGGGTCCGGCGGAGGAACTCGATGTCCTCCGGCCCACATCCGGAGCCTTCCCACTGGGCCGAGCGCGAGGCGGTAGGCGCGGAGGAGGAGCTCATCGCGGCGATTTAAGAGAGAAAGAGCAATGGAGCAAAAAGGTGCGAACAGCAAGAAGAAGGGCGAGGGCGAGGGAGGAGGCGCGCTGCGCGCCCGCTCCGCCTCGACCTATTTATAGCCCCTTTGCTGAGAAGCCGAGGGGCGACGTGATTAATCCTGCGCCACGACCCCACGCGCCCACGGTTAAAACCCCACGGTTCTCGCCCGCAGTAACCACGGGATACCAACCCTCGTCGCAGCGGATCCGCCGGGAGCCGAGGCGTGGTAGTGGCGGGCCCCACCTATCGCCCGGCCCCACGCCCCAGGCAGGCAGTGCTATCGCTTCCACGTGGCTATGTAATACGCTGACCGCCTTGTAGATAGCAGAAGGCGTGGGCGACACGCCGCTGGTTTCCCATGCCATGACCGGAGGCGGCCCTAAGCGGTGGCCGAGGCCTCGCGAGGCGGTTCAAGGCAGCACTAATCTCGAGTCGGCGCCGCAGAGATCGAATCATAAGCCCCACGGCGGGCGCTCACCGGCTTCGCCAGCTTCGACCATCGTTGAGTAATGGGCCGCGGTAGGCAGACCAGTGACCCAAGATCTTCAATACATCGGGCGGCCGCTGCCTCACCGAAGTCCCGCCGAGCGACCTTCGAGAAGGCCGAACCCTACCGGCGACCTTCGAAGAGACCGAGTCCCCGCATCGGCGACCTGCACTCAAGCCGACCGGCTTGCGACTTCAAGGGGCCGACCAGAGTCGGCCCGCCGACCTTCCACGACGACTCCACGCAGGGTACGCCCGTCGGGCTGCCCCTCGGCCCACGGGAGGGGGGGCTACAGCGGAGCCGCGTCACGGAGATCTCCGGTGAGGCGGCGTGCCTTTGTTGCCATGCCACCTCGACCAGACCACGGTGCACGCAGTAATCGCACTCCACGACAGCGGGCGCCAGACGTCCGTAGGGATTGCCGGGCCCTCCGTCGCTGAGATAGATGAAACTCGGCCGAAGAGTCCGAAAGAGCGGCCCTATAGGAGTCGGCCACCCCGAGTCCAGAGCCGCCACCGCTGAGGCCCCACAAGCCATAAACTTGTGAATGAGGAGTGGCAACATTGATCGCCGACAAGCGCCGGCACTTCACGACCCCATGACCAAGCCCGCGTCATCGAAATCTTTGCATAGTGCTCGAACTGTCCATGGACCGGCCATCAAGCGGGCCCTAGAAGTCAGGCGGAGAAGATGTGGCAAGAGAGATCGACATGCCTGGGAATCACGCCCATCCAGTTATTGCCACCCGGGGTAGGCCTCTAAACTCCCCGGGCACCCATGCAAAGGGTTCGCCCCGAGTAGGTTCTTAGACATATAGCAAGAGGGAAAGAGCTAGCCTCGCCCTTCACCGCCTCCACATCGACTCGAGGAGCATCCTTATACTATCTTCCCATAGTGATCATGCAGGAGACCCCGCAGAGCAGCAATAAGGTATTATCTCCTCGGAGAGCCCAGGTTGGTAAGATTCGCCAAGCGTCAGGCTGTCTTCGCTCCATCCTGTTTCTGAGCAATCCGCTGACGTTCTACTCGCTTCACCCATGATAAGCCACCCATTGGCATATCGCATCCAACCCCAGACACTAACCATAAAGGACGCTGGAAATGGAAAGAAAGGATTTGCAAATGCATCGGACTATTTAGAAACACAGGATGACTCTCGACACCATAGCAGCCGTAGATGCTCAAAAGATTTGAGACATCATACAAAATGGTGGCATAAGCCACTCGATCAATCACAATATCAAGGTTTCAAGATCAATAGTTATCATACTGGAGGTAGTAGAAACTGAATCGAGGCTTGAAACCAACAATCCTATAAGTCTATGGATTAGTAACACGTCATCCTCGATAGATAGATGAGAAGGCCTAGTTCTTAATCCCGTAGAAAGAAGATGACTTTCCTGCATCGAAGGCCAAAAGGTATAAGGAGTAAAAAGAGCCTCACGTTCCATTCCACAATCAATTCCCCTACATAACTAAAGCATTTCTAGACTCAACTTCACCCGATTTGGCTTTGGTAATCTCTGAGCAAATAAGCTCGATACCAAAGGCTCGCCAGACCCCGACTCAATGCCACATCGATCTAGCATGTAACACCTCATATCACTTTGCGGCCTCACGCACGGTATTCCCACAGGGTGTCGCCTTACACCTTTGCCCGGGACCATTTAAGCCTTTTGGCACACGTATATGATAGTGTCGCTAGCATCCATATGATAAAGGAGCCGGGATGACATGGCTAATCGTGAAACCCAAAGTGGCACAAACTTACAGAGGACAGGCATCCATGACCCGCAGATCGAGCGTGTGCGATTATCGGTAGTGAATCCAGGTAGTATGCATCGGCTAGCAGGACTCGGTGAACCGGGCTAAGGCGGAGCTAACAGGACTCCGGTATTCATCAGCGTGACATTTCCCGAAGAGATGTACCTGGAGAACGAAGAAGGACACATGCGGCCAGCCTAAGTGTTAGGGCAAGTAAGCAAGCTACCATGGCTAATGGAAACACTAGGAGACATTTCCAGTAAGAGAGGCTACTAAAGATAAACAACTAGATAGTCAGATCCACACATACCAAGCATTTCAATAACATACACACAATATGCTCGATATGTGCAAATACAACATGGCATCACAACATGACTCTACGACTCAAGTATTTATTCAATAGGCTCCGAGGAGCGAGATATTACAAACATGGCTCTCATGACCCAACATTAAAAGCATACAAGTCAAAGCACAAGCGGAAGCTTAACATGTGCGAGTAGTACATCTACAAATGAAAAAAGGCTTAGAAGCCTGACTATCTACCAGATTCCGCCGAGGGCACAAGATCGTGGCTGAGGTAACAAGCTAAGCGTCAAGAAGTCCAAGCGGAACTACTAAGCTAGACTGAAGTCTCTCTGCAAAAAACATAAAATAGGCAAACGTGAGTACAAATGTACCCTTGACAAGACTTACATCGTAACTAACTACATATGCATCATTATCAACAAAGGGGTGGTGGAGTTTAATCGCAGCAAGCCAGCTTTGACTCGGTGGCTATCCCGAATCACATTTGCCAAGTAACTCTTTTGAGGTGGCGCTACGAGTCCACATATTCACCATATCAATACACCACTATGGATCCGCCTCCCGTCTCCCTACGAGAACGCCATCCATAGCACTCACACTTATCTTGCGTATTTTAGAGTATCCACTTTCACTTGTCTATGAACTAGTACAAGGGGTCCAAGTTTCCATATCCGAGGAATCCGGCTATTCAATAGATAATGATAACCCTGCAGGGTGTACTTCTTCACTGCGCTCTCGCCACTTATCGCTCAGACACGCTCATGTACTCGGCAACCCTTCAAGCGGAAGCTCGAGCGAGGAGTCGCCGACGACCTACCTAAACACTCAAGTCTCTCAGTCCGAGTTTATCGCCTATTCGGGTTCCATCCGCAAGGAGATCCGGCGAGGTGTCGCTCACAGCCCCAAACGATGTGAGCAGGGTTCCCAAGCCCACCAAACGGGTGGATCTACGCTGGTACACCGTGCCACGGTGCCTAGTCTCGTCCCAAGCCCACATGCATCGGGTGCCACTTGGTAGACTACTAACACTACCTACAAACACCGTAAACTAGTTGCAACTCCCGGACCAGAGAACAAGGGTGATTAAGAAGCCGAGAGGGCATCGAAAGTCTACCGGAACCCAATGTGGTAGTAACTGATCATGGATCACAAACACAGTAACTCAGTTCTGAGGGGCGGCTGCAATGAGACAACCCACCATGTACTCCTACATGGCCTCTCACCGCTACCTTTTACCAAATCGTTCACACACTTAGCTCGCACACAATAGGACATGTTCACACACCTCTGATTCATTCCCGATGAATCAGACCTGACTCAACTCTAAGCAATAGCAGGCATGACAAACAAGCATGAATGAGTAGGCACATCAGGGCTCAAACAACTCCTACTCATGCTAGTGGGTTTCATCTATTTACTGTGGAATGACAGGTCATGCAGAGGATAAAGGGGTTCAACTACCGCAGCATGTAACAGCTTGAATCGTTGTTGTCCTAATGCGAGTAAAAGAGAGCAGGAGGCGAGAGAGTGGGATTGTATTGGAATGAACAAGGGGTTTTGCTTGCACAGCACTTACTCAAGATAATATAGTTCTTCATCGGTGTCATCGATCTCATCGTCGAAACCACGTCTATCGAGAGGGGACAAGCATCAGCAAACAGAGAAGAACACAATCAATACATGCATATGCACAATATGATGCATGATCATGACATGGCAATATGCTGTGATTTGAGCTAATGCATCTAGCTATGATTTAAATGAAGTTGGTTTGAATACATGATTCAAATTCAAACTCCATATGTGATTATTTAAATGCCATTTAATTGATTTGTGCTAAACAGCAGCTATAAGTTGTTCTAACATGCATGAAAATGGTACAGATGGATAGATTGGATTTTTCTGATCATTTTTCATATATAATTTATTTCATTTGGAGTTACGGTTGAATTTATATGAATTTTATAAGTTTTAAACATTTGGAATTTACTGTTATTTAGAATTAAACAAATCCAAAGAATGATTTCTTGCGTCGACATGACATCTGTTGGCGTGTTGGGTCAATCAGGCCAGTTCCAGTCAAGCCTGACCAAGTGGGTCCATCGTCATTGACGACAAGTTCGACTAGTGCTCTTGGCCAGATGGTAATAGGGTAAGCTAACGCCACGTCCGCCAGTCAATCTTGTGGAAGGGTCCCACCGCTATGAACTAATCTAAATAGAAAATAAAACTAACCTAAAAAGATTTACAAGGGCCCACATGGCGGTGGCTTTTAGGGGCATAAGTTAGCGCCATTAGCGCTTAATGGTGGTGCCATGCCGTCGGCGGATTAAGCACCGCGTGACCACATCTCCCGCGCGGAGGCTCGCCCGGAGTTGCTCGAGCTCGCCCGCTTCTGAGCGGCCCGGTTTGCGACGCGGGTTGGAGTACGGAGAGCTGGGGCTCGAATGCGCATCCAACCGGTGCGGCGTGAGAGGGCGCGAGGTGGTCCATAGCGGCGGGCGTCGGAGCTCGGGTGTCGACGGAATCGGCGACACTGCAGTAGCGGAGGACCAGCCGGTTTGCACCTACATGATCTACGAGCTCACAGAACCCAACGGAGGCACGACGTGACCATTTGGTCACCGGAGCCTCGTCGGCGATGACCTCGTCGCGCGGCGGGCGGCATACGGGACTCAAGCGGTCATCGGCGTTCTTGACAAGAAAGCGCACCATGGGGAGAGGGGAGGTGTGACGCGGGCTCACTGTGGATTCGACAATGCGCCTGGGCTGCTGAGCTCGGGAGGGACTTGGTGAGGTCGTGCGGTGGCCGGCGATCTGGAAGCGGAGGCGGCGAAGATGGCGGCGGCGAGGGTGATGTCGGTACCAAGGCGGCTCGGTGAGGAGGAGGAGAGGACTAAGCGACTCTTGGGCATCTCGGCGTCTGGCGGGATGGCGGTGTCAAGGTGGTGGTAAGTGGCGGCGACGGACGGAGGCGACTCAGACGGAAAAAACAGAGAGGGGAGAGTGTTCGGGGAGAGAGAGCAACGAGAGAGAGTGCAAAGGCGGTCGGGAGGGTTGCGTGGCGCTCTTGGCACCCTCCAGCAGCAAGCGGGAGGCAAGGGTGAGCATGGCTGCCACACAGCAGGCTGAAGTGAGGCCACGCGCTCATCCTTCCCGGGAGGAGGAAGAGCGACAGGAGGGCAGTGGGCTTTGGGCAGCCCGCAGGTGAGGCTGGACCTAGCTACGATCTTTGGGCGATGGGCTGCCAGTGGCGCCGGTAAGTTTCGGTGTAAGTTCTTACACCTCGCTTTTATAATCCCTATTTTGTTTTCTTTTTTATTATTCTTTGCCACCTAATTCAAATTTAAACAAATTGAAAAGCAGTGCAAAAACCCCCCTGGATATTTTTATATCACTTAATGGACTTCTCCACATATACATAAAATATCACGAGTGCATTTGAAGTTATAATCATTATATATTATGAATATAACTTCAAATCCAAATACAATATGATTTAAATTCAATGTCCCAAAATATTCCATAAAAATGTTCCGTAATTTTGGTTTTTGATATATATCTCTTGCCGAATTACAGTAATGATTTTTAGGGCATTTTAGAATCATTGAACACAGTTTAAAGGGTTATTGCCTTCTTTAGAAAGTTTTGAGGCTTTCTAATTTCCTCGATTCAAGTTTCAGAAATTTAAATATGATGCACGGATGAAGATGCAACTATTTACAAACAATATTCTAGGGCTGTGACAAGTTCATTCCCACACCTCCCTAAACTGCCAAAGAAAACACATGACAGTTCTAGTTAATGAGTACAAAAGTCCAAGTTCACCTACTTGAGTCGGGAAACCATCAAGACACGATCTAAGTGAACCAATTTAACACATTGGAATCAATATTTCCATCACGGATCTTGGTGCATTCAGACAAAAAAGAACAACAACAGCTTAGAAAATTGGCAAAACAAGTTATCATCCTATTTACAAAAAGCAAAATACATCAACCGCCAGCCCATCCTGAATTATCAACTTGTCGTTGTCTCGGTTTCCGACTTTATGAGAATATAAAACAGCATCAAAAGTATGCGAGATTGAGCATGCCGGTGGGGACAAACGGCTTTAGTAATAGAACCAACACCGCATCACATTCTTTATTTTGAAACATCGGCGTGACTAGAAAAACACAAAATTACATGAATTAAAACTACTGGAACAACAATAATAATCATACGAGAGAGAAAAAAAGACAAAAATGGAGCAGGCAAAATCCCAAACTAACCATTTAGATACGGTTTAGATGCATGACCTCGTAATAACAAAGAAAAAATGTATCAACCTTAACAACATTATCACTTTACGCTTGCCGAGAAAAATGATGAAAAATAATAAATTCAACAACTACAAGAGAACATGTCCAAAATGCCAAAATTGAAAGTCGCCCAATTTACAAGTGCTTACGGACTATCGTGGGGTTTAGCGACAGCAGTAGTTCCCGTGATGAGACCATTATGCCTCCAGTTTCGGGGTTTGTCGATGTGACATCTTGAGAGGACACCAATATTCTGCAACGCTTTGGTCTGTAGAAAAGAAAATCAGCGGGACGACAAGGCGCCCCTCCTCGTCAAGGGGGAAGAAATTGTGAAGTAAATCATCATCCTCGAATGGCACCTCCTCCACGCTTAGAAGCATCTTGCAATGCATCATACGTAATCAAGACCTCCGGTAGCGGAAATTCTCGTGGCAAATCTTCTGACGTAAACATTCTCATTCCCAAAGAATACCAACACGGCGATTTGGAATCAAGTATCTTTGGCAACACCAGCATCCTCATCAACAACTTTGGTACCAACATTACGCCCACTACTCAATGGAGCATCACGACCATCATCTCCACCACTGAGGACAACCCCACGTTCAACATCAATGTCGGCGAAAATAAAAATTGAGAAAAAGTAAATAATATGAACAAAACTAACAATAAAAAATAAACTACCAAAGAGGTGCACGAGAAAAATAAACCTTGGAAGCATTCACTGCAACATCATCGAACTTCTTGCTGCTAACATTAAAACAACATCACCAGCAGGCAAACAAGGCTCATCACCGAAGAATAGCACCCGATTCAAAAAATGTAATGAGGCAAAAAACAATGCTATTATGACGACAATAAACACAAGGAATTAAAACAACAGTAACAAAAGGTAGCTAACCCTAGCAAACTCTAAGCGGTGTGGGATAGAAAAATGAACAAGCAAGACACATTGAATGCGCATGAAAATTCAAGAAAATATGAATAAACACAATGAAAATAAAATAACCTTGCACTTATCGTTGGATGGATCATTAACTCCACGTCTGACATCAGCCTCAACATTATGACTAGTCTCACCGCATGAAAAGAAAAATTAATAAGCAGATGTAGATCGGAAGTTCAACTACAATCTTGATGCAGAACAACAAAGTAAAAAACATACAAACAACGATGGTGACTCACATCAACAACGAGGTGTCTTTGCAAATAACATCGTTCAATATCTTTGATCGAAACATTAGCCTCGGTATGATCATCGACCCTCTTTGTCGGTGCCGGCAGCCTCATCACAGACTCAATTTGCATGAAAGAAAATTACTAATAAATAGATGAAGATGAGGAAGTTCAACTACAACACCGATGAAAGGACAACAAAGTAAAAATTGCAAACACCGGGTAGTCACATCAAGATCGAGCGCTCAAAGCCAACATCATTCGTTTAAGTGATCAAAAACATTAGCCTCGGTACCATCACCAGCCTACTTTGTGGGTGGCGCGACCTCATCCCCGCTCAAGCGCTTGATAACAACATTTGCACTTTCTTCATATGGCTTGCAGCGAGAGTATTGCGTGGTTCACGAAATGCTTCATGTTGTTCAGCAGAGACGAACAGAGCTCTGAACTAGACCGGTGACACGTCCACGCATATCACCGATTAAATTCTCTCCATCTCAATGTAGTCAGCAGCTTCCTCAGCGTTAAATTGATGACCTTCCGGAAGGATACCATTGATACAGCTCAAACCCTCAAGCGTCGTTGGTACCTTTTTAAGCCGTGAACACACATTACTTAAGATATGCTCAGGCGGCTCCAACTGAAGCAAGAACATCAATACAAAACCCTCCCTCATGAGGCACTAGCATTACTAGGGCCGGGGCATAACCACACCCTCAACACCACGGCCATCCCTCAACTCGCCGGATAGAGATGAAAACTTTGGAACTGAGGACCGACATCTCGAAGATCTTGTGGTTTATACACTCGTAAAAAACAACCTCCTCTTGAGTTTTCCACTACAAACAAAAAGGTAAAAATAGTTAATCAATCAATGCAACACATAGGGAAAAATAAATCATGATATTATGATTTAAAATCAACACCACTAATAAACTTTAAATCTGTCATTTGCCAATTTGTTAGTATTTACCCAGCAGGCAGTTGAACAAAGTTATTCAGTTCAACCTCACAAAAACAACGTATGCTAAAAAACCATACCTAAACCATACAAAATATAAGCAGAACAACTCTACGGTACACATGTCCCTACTGACAAAAATAGCTATACCTAAATTAAAAAAAGATCGCAAGACACAAACCAAACAAAACTCTTGAGAAGCTTCCAAACACCCAAGTCTTTGGATCTCAGCATTGCCTTTTTTATCAAATCTGCATCAACCGTGATCGAGAAGCTTAGCGGGATCCATAGAAACATATCACGGGGGACTCGCATGTCGGAGACTCATGGGTCTTGCCACGGATAAGGCAGGTCAAGGTACATTAATCACAGGGCCCTATAGCACGACACTGTGATTGCCTTCCCATGGTATCACCATTTTGGTACTTAAACAGCCTTCTAAGCTCATCGACCATCAACTGCAATAATCCATAATAGCCATGTCCTCAAAGATGAGACCCTCAAACATTGCTGCCTCTCTGGAAACACGCGGGGCAGAACCAGGCAACACAACCTTCATAAACACAATCATGAAGAACACTTTCAGAGCAAGGTCATCTTTGCTAGGATCCTTGACGAGCACCTTGAGCTTATTCCTCAAATCCTTTGTCTTGATATCTTTGTCCTGCTAATTTCAAGCTCGATCTTAACTTCATCAAAGCGTTGTCATATCAGTCCTCCGGCCTTGGCTGTGAATCTTGACCACCATGAAACCAAATAATTGTTATATTCCATCGCTAGTGATCGAAGCTTCTTATTAGCCTCACCCATGTCAAGAGTCATTGTATCACAATCTATCCTCGGTACAAAACTCCCATCGGAGGGGCGGTAAATGTTAGACTTCCCCTCCACTTGAAAATAGAACCAAAACCGGATGCATGAACCTAGCCACATGCAGGCTCTCGAGCAATTTAGCACATTCTTCAACCTCTCTCAACTAGACATCGCATGCAGTTAAGTTCAATTTCCGTTGGTCACCTTCATCCAAGAAAACTTTTTCCAACATTGCCTTCCCACCGCTTGAGCCGGGACTCTATAACTTATAACGGTATGTAAATGAAAACAAAAAAGCCACACCTTAAAAAATGAATATAGAAAACAAAACAAGCAAATGAATGCAAGTAAAAAAGAAAAAAAGATTGCACAAGTTCAACTATTAAAACAACATCAGTACCACCCCTCAATTGATGCAAACAATAACCAGCCTCCCACAGCCGCAATAACAGCCCAAACACAATTAAATCATTCCAAGTACAACTAGTAAGTCACATGCATTACAAAACATATACCAATCGCAAACAATGAATATAGAAAACAAAACAAGCATATGGAATGTAAGTAAAAAAAGATTACACAAGTTCAACTATTAAAACAACATCAAGTACCACCCTCGATTGATGAAAAGCAATGACCAGCCTCACCTAGCCACGAGATACCAGCCTAAACACAAATTAAATCATTACAATTACAATTAGTAAGTCACATGCAAGACAAAATACATACCATCCGCCAAAACAATGAATATAGGAAACAAAACAAGCATATGAAGGCAAGTAAAACAAAAGAAAAGTTTGAACAAGTACAACTATTAAAACAACATCAAGTACCATAATCAAAATAGATGCAAACAATGACAAGCCTTTACCCGCCAAAGATACCAGCCCAAACACAATTAAAATCATTGCAAGTACAACTAGCAAGTCACATGCGTTACAAAACACATACCTTTTGCAAATTCATCTTCCTCAATCAACTTCAATATCATCTTCTTCAGATGCAAGCATCTTGACTTTCAACACGAAGCATGCTTCTTCCCACCTTTGTTCACCTTTTGCGGGATGAACTTTACGCTTCTTATTTTCTTTCAACAAATACCGCTCTTGAAGAGGAGACAAAGAAGGCTTCTTATTTGTCAAACCTCGTGAGACTACGATGAACAATGAGAGCCACCAAGTTTGCTTGGACCAATTTGCACAGACAACACTATCGCAGACTGTACTTGCTACTACCAGCTAGGGGACCCGGCTTACACCGCGTGGAGCTACGCCTCTGTGTGCCCTCGTGGATTTCGGATCGACATCTTCCTCTTCAAAAGCAGCTATCTTCTCCTTAACTCCATCACGATCAAACACTTACGTCCAACCGAAGTTTGCATCAAGTTTGTCTTCACGAGACATGTCACTTCCATGAGATCTGGCATGAGCAGGTTGAAAAACAAGCGTCACCACCTTCATCGCCTACACATTTAGGAGCTTGAGCAACATCAACATCACTTTCTCGCACACAGCAGCCTTTTTCGCCGCTCACAATTCCTTCCTCTTGAGAATTCATACTTCTTCTTCTTATCCTTTCATCCTCGAGATGAATCACGCATAGGAACATCCTCCGGCTTGGGTAACGGCTCAAGGCCATCAACACTTTGAGACCGAATGTAATGAACCACCGCAAGCTTCCATCACCATCATCAATGTTAAGTGAATACATCCCATCATTAATATCTTTAACAACATCATGACAATATCCTCGGAACACCATGGCTGTCATTAACTGCATAAACCAATAACCTAACCACGCACATAAAAAATTAAAACACAATTAACATTGCATAATACACAAAAATAAATAAAGCGCATACCATCAAACACAAACAAAAAAGGAACAAGCAGTGAAACTAAGCATATATATGTATTAAAGGCTGATAAAAAGAGCAAATATAAAAGGAAACACCAGCAACATTCGCAAGTTCTTCTAGAGGATTTGGTGTCTCAAAAATAACATTCACAAGATCTTGAAAGCGTTACGATTTGTCCGAATCGGGAGCACCAACGCACTCCAACATCTCGCAACAACATCATAATTAGCAAAAAAGTACAAGAACAATCAATCGGCTTCAACTATGTGAACACTACAAGTTCACCGAATAAAACAAATATGAACCCACCACTTGCGTAACAAACTTCGTAAAACACAACTCTTTCAACACCATACTAGTTCTTCACCGACTACTACACCCTATTCAAATGCCAGGACAGCAGCTCAAAATACACATAGTGATAAGTACTACTACAACTCGTCAAGAAGTTGCATCAATCGCCAAAACCATACACACCATACAAACCAGACAAAATTAACACATACCAAAATACATACAACTTATAAAGTCGACACGCAACAACTTACAAACCTAAAACTAGATCTTAAAACATCATCCAAAATACAGGAAAATCACCAGATTCAATTTGTCCGGACCGATGATGTACCATTGAAATTCCACAGACTAAAATCTGTCAAACAGACCGTAAGACACATGAACAACAATTAGGATTTGAACTATTTCAAAAAAAGCACTCCATAGAAAAAGCAAAACTCTTACCAAAAAACACAAAATCCGCCACTTAATCCAAAGATTACCGCCGCCAAACGCTCGTTCAACAGCAAAGGAACCCTAGCGAGTGCAGCACAGGGACAACAAAGAAAGCAACAGATTAGAAATCTGAGAAAATCTGAACATAAGAGGGCGCAAGCAAAGTCAATGGCGGAGCAAAAGGAACAAAATAGAGCACCGGACCTCCACCTCGGGTTGAACCCTCCGCCGACGCCCCATGGCAAACAGAGTGTAACTCCCCCCGAGAAAAGAAGAAGAGGGAGGCGAAGACGGAGCCGATTTGGGGACGGAGGAGGAGCGGAACGGGGAGATCGGAGGTTAAAAGGTGAGTGGGAGGGTTAAAAGATGAGTGGGAGAAAGCGACGGCTAAAGCCCACAACCGCGGGAAGCCCACTATCTCTGACAGATTACAAAAGATAATACCAATAATCAAATACCAAATAAAAATTAATATAGATGGAGAAAACAAGCGGCTAAAGTACAAATAATAACTCACATGACAATACAGAAAAAATTATCAAAAAAGTACAAATGAAAAAATAATTCATAACGGTGCCGGTTTTTCCCTAAAAATAAAGATAAGATAATGGGGGCAAGTCATAAAGAGGACTCGCCTGCATGCATGCGACGCCGCAGCCTTGCCATGCGTGCCGCTTCTTCAACTCGTTCACGCTCATTGCCTACGCCGGGATGGGGAGGGGGACCCCCTCCCTGGCCGGGCCTCATGCTACCGCCAGTAGTGCGCTTGTTTGACAAAGTAGTCGGTTATTCTGCTCCCAGACGCACCCACACCCCTAAGATAGATAATGGGGCAAAGTCCATACAAGGAAGATGTGTCAAGACAACTATGCCTCGATGCAGTGCGGTGCGGTGGGCAAATCATGTTTCCACCCCACGCACTCCACACCCCTAAGATAGATAATGGGACAAGTCATGTTACGGACTCGCCTCCGCATGCGACGCCTTGGCACGCGCTGCGTAAATGCTTGCTTCGGCTGCGTTCTGGCTCGGCCTCGCAGCGAGATGGGGAGGGGTCCCACCCTCACCCCCTCCCGGCTCGGCCTTGCGCTTAACGCCACAAAGGCTGCTCGTTTGGCAGTAATGCGGTTATTCTTGTCCCGCCCCTACGCACCCACACCCCTAAGATAGATAATGGGGCAAAGTCCATACAAGGAAGATGTGTCGGTACAACTATGCCCCTCGATGACGCAAGCGGTGCGGGGCAAGTCATGTCCCCCCCACGCACTCCACACCCCTAAGATAGATAATGGGGCAAAGTCCATACAAGGAAGTTGTGTCGAGCACAACTATGCCCCTCGATGCAGTGCGGTCGCGCGCGGCAAATCATGTCCCCCCCACGCACTCCCACACCCCTAAGATAGATAATGGGGCAAAGTCCATACAAGGAAGATGTGTCGAGTACAACTATGCCTCAAGATGCAGTGCGGTGCGGGGGCAAGTCATGTTTCCCCCCACGCACCCACACCCCTAAGATAGATAATGGGGCAAGTCATATTCAGGACTCGCCTCCGCATGCAACGCCGCATGCCGCTTGCTGCGTCGCTCACTACGGCTTCGTTCTGGCTCGGCCTCCCGGGATGGGGAGGGGGTCCCACCCCCTTCTCTCGGCTTCTCCCGCCAAGGCTAGCGCCAGTGCGCTGTTTGGCAAAAGCGTAGTGCGGTTATTCTGTTCCCCCCCCCCCACACGCACCCACACCCCTATGATAGATAATGGGGCAAAGTCCATACAAGGAAGATGTGTTAGTACAACTATGCCTTTAAGACGATGCAGTGCGGTGCGAGAATCATGTTTCCTCCCACGCACCCACACCCCTAAGATAGATAATGGGGCAAGTCATGTTATGGACTCGCCATCAAGATGCGGCGCCCCGCCAGCGTAAATGTCGCCTCTTCTGGCTCGTTCTGGCTCGCCCCTCGTAGGTATGGGGTAGGGGTTCCCCCCCCCTCCCACTGCTCGGCCTCGCTAACGCCAAAGGCGCTTTGACAGCAGCAAGCGGCGTTATTCCGTCCCCCCCACGCACCCACACCCCTAAGATAGATAATGGGGCAAAGTCCATACAAGGAAGATGTGTCAAGACAACTATGTTTCTCGATGACGTGCGTGTTCGGGGCAAGTCATGTTACCCCCCACGCACCCACACCCTAAGATAGATAATGGGGCAAGTCATGTTAGGCGGACTCGCCTCGCATGGGCGATGCCGCGACACGCCCGCGTCTGCCACATCTGGCTGTTTGCTCGGCCTCGGATGGGATGGGGAGGGTCCCACCCCTCCCCCGGCTCGGCCTCGCTAACGCTGCAGGCGCTTCGCTTGACAGCAGATCACGGTATTCTGCCCCCCCACGCACCCACACCCTAAGATAGATAATGGGGCAAAGTCCATACAAGGAAGATGTGTCGGTATAACTATGCCCCTCGATGCAGCGCGGTTGGGGCAATCATGTTACCCCCCACGCACTCCACACCCTAAGATAGATAATGGGGCAAGTCATGTTACGGACTCGCCTCCAAGCATGCGATCTTGCAGCACGCCGCGTCGTCGCTCACACGGCTCGCTCTGGCTCCGGCCTCCCGAGATGGGGAGGGGGTCCCACCCCCCTCCCGCCGGACCTCGCTTCTAGCGCGCGGTCGCTCGTTTGACAAAGCGCAGTGTGGTTGTCTGTTTCCCCACGCACCCACACCCCTAAGATAGATAATGGGGCAAAGTCCATACAAGGAAGATGTGTCAAGACAACTATGCCCCTCGATGCAGTGCGGTGCGGGGGCAAAGTCATGTCCCCCCCACGCACCCACACCCCCTAAGATAGATAATGGGGCAAAGTCCATACAAGGAAGATGTGTCGGTACAACTATGCCCTCAGACGCAGTGCGGTCTTGCGGGCAAGTCATGTCCTCCCCACGCACTCCACACCCCTAAGATAGATAATGGGGCAAAGTCCATACAAGGAAGATGTGTCGACAACTATGCCCCTCGATGCGGTGCGGTCTTGAGGGCAAATCATGTTTCCCCACGCACCCACACCCCTAAGATAGATAATGGGGCAAGTCATGTTATGGACTGCGCCTCCGCATGCGACACTGCTGCATGCATCTGCTCGTTACTGCTACGGCTCGTTCTGGCTCGGCCTCGGATGGGGGAGGGGGGTCCCACCCCTTCTCCCAAGCCATTCTCGCTAGCAGCCGGCGCTGTCTTGCTCGTTGTGGCGTAGTCGGATTATTCTGTTCCCCCACACGCACCCACACCCCCTATGATAGATAATGGGGCAAAGTCCATACAAGGAAGATGTGTTAGTACAACTATGCCTTAGTGACAGCTGCGTGTCGGGGAAAGTCATGTTTCTCCCACGCACCCACACCCCTAAGATAGATAATGGGGCAAGTCATGTTATGGACTCGCCATCAAGATGCGACGCCGCACACGCCTGGCGTGCCGCTCGCTTCGTGTCCTGGCTCGGCCTCGTAGGTATGGGGTAGGGGTTCCCCACCCTCCCCTGGCTCGACCTCGCTTAACGCGGCAAAGGCGCTTGTTTGACAGCGCAGGCGGTGATTATGTCCCCCCGCACCCACACCCCTAAGATAGATAATGGGGCAAAGTCCATACAAGGAAGATGTGTCAGTACAACTATGCCCCTCGGTACGGTGCGGTTCGGGGGCAAGTCATGTTACCCCCCCCCCCCCACGCACCCACACCCTAAGATAGATAATGGGGCAAGTCATGTTACGGACTCGCCTCCGATATGCGATGCGCCGCACGCCGCCGTCGTGCACTTTGGCTCGTTCTGGCTCGGCCTCGCCAGATGGGGAGGGTCGACCCACCTCCCCGGCTCGGCCTCGCGCTAACGCAGCAAGGCGCTTCGTTTGACAGCGAGTGTGGTTATTCTGCTTCCCCCACGCACCCACACCCCTAAGATAGATAATGGGGCAAAGTCCATACAAGGAAGATGTGTCAAGACAACTATGCCCCTAATGCAGTGCGGTTCGGGGCAAGTCATGTTACCCCCCACGCACCCACACCCTAAGATAGATAATGGGGAAAAGTCCATACAAGGAAGATGTGTCAAGACAACTATGCCCCTCGATGCAGTGCGGTGCACGGGGGCAAGTCATGTCCCTCCCCACGCACTCCACACCCCTAAGATAGATAATGGGGCAAAGTCCATACAAGGAAGATGTGTCAAGACAACTATGCCCCTCGAGAGTGCGGTGCGGGGGCAAGTCATGTTCCCACGCACCCACACCCCTAAGATAGATAATGGGGCAAGTCATGTTCATGGACTGCCTCGCATGCGGCCAGCCGCGGCATGCCGCTGGCCGTCACTCGGCTTCGTTCTGGCTCGGCCTCCCGGGATGGGGAGGGGTCCCGACCCCCTTCTCCCCGGCCGCCTCCTCGCGCTAGCGCCAGGCGCTTCGTTTGGCCAGGCGTAGTGCGGTTATTCTGTCCCCCACACACGCACTCCACACCCTATGATAGATAATGGGGCAAAGTCCATACAAGGAAGATGTGTTAGTACAACTATGCCCCTCGATGCACGTGCGGTGCGGGGAAAGTCATGTTTCTCCCACGCACCCACACCCCTAAGATAGATAATGGGGCAAGTCATGTTCACTGGACTACCATCAAGATGCGCGCGCCACGACGCCAGCGCCGTCACACGGCTTCGTTCTGGCTCGGCCTCGTAGGTATGGGGTAGGGGTTCCCGACCCCCTCCGGCTCGGCCTTAACGCTCGCGGCGCTCGTTTGGCAGCGCAGCGGCGGTTATTCTGCCCCCACGCACTCCACACCCCTAAGATAGATAATGGGGCAAAGTCCATACAAGGAAGATGTGTCAAGACAACTATGCCCTCGATGCGGTGCGGTTCGGGGCAAGTCATATTACCCCCCCACGCACTCCACACCCTAAGATAGATAATGGGGCAAGTCATATTACGGACTCGCCTCCGCATGCGTGGCTGACGCCAGCGTCGTGCGCTGCTACGACTTGCTCTGGCTCGGCCACGCACGAGATGGGGAGGGGTCCCACCCCCCCGGCTTCGACCTCGCTTAACTGGCAGATGGCGCTCGTTGACAGCGCAGTGGTTATTCTGCTTCCCCCACGCACTCCACACCCCTAAGATAGATAATGGGGCAAAGTCCATACAAGGAAGATGTGTCGGTACAACTATGCCCGATGCGGTGCGCAAGGGGAAAGTCACGCCCTCAATACTATATTAAAGCGAACAAAAAAGAAAAAGAAAAAAGAAAAAATTGACAGCCCAAGGACAAAAAGTACCAGTCCAGATTCTTTGGTGTAGTCAAGTACTAGATCCAAAAACAAGGAGAAAATAAAAAATTGACCGCCTAAGGACAAAAAAATACAGTACCAAATTCTTGGTGTAGTCAAGTACTAGATCAAAACAAACAAAAAAATTGACCGCCCAAGGACAAAGCGCAGTCTCGAGACAATGCTAGATACTTGAACTCGAGCCGTGGGCGATCCATAGTAATCCACACACGCCTCGTAAGTGTTCGTGAGGAGTTCGACTGGTGAGTGTCGTTTGCGCTTATAAACAGGTCTGTAGCCACCTCGACTAGCAAGGTGGGACTAAACCCAGAGCTACACACGACGCCGTCTGGTTGCATGACCAAAGCGAGAGAAACTATTCGGGCCGAATACAACGACCCAGGCCGATGGCCCAACAAAGTACTTCAACCCATTACAAAAATCCAGTAGATCACGCATGACAAAAAATAAAAAATGAAGATAATTTTTTAAAAAAACTAAGTTAATAGCCAAAAATATTGTGAAAAAGTTAAAACACATCTTAATGGTAAGAAGTAAAAAAATAAAAAAAATATAAGACTGTAAATAAAAATTTCATAAATGAATTTACAAAAAAGTTCAACTACTACAATTCATAAGGTTCAAGTACAAAAAAAATAAGTACTGTGCAGCGAAGATTAATGTTTTTATTTTATAAAATACCAAAACTATCATTATTCATCTATAAAAAGGAAAACGTGCTCCAAAATTCAAGTAAAAAAGTAAGAAAAAATTATACAACAAACAAATTTAATTGGTAGTTGACAACATAAAATAGATCGGTATACTATCATTAAGTAATGTAAGTTCAGCAAACTTAATAACAAAAAAGGGTTCTAAAAAAATCATCAGCGCATAGCGCCGTCTGCGAGTTATGGACATGAAAAATATACCAGTCAAAAAGAAAGGATGCCCATCAGTTCAACTATAGAAATTGTTCCAGTACTAATATAAAGAATGTATAAATAAAACAGTTATAATTGAGCAGAACAATAGGACTCAATTAATAAACCATTTTGATAATACCATAAAATTCACAAGAAATAAAAAATGCAGATAATTTTTAAAAAAACTCATAAAGAAAAAATCAGTTAATAAACAAAAATATTGTAAAAAGTTCAAACACATATTAATGGTAAGAAGTAAAATATATATATATAAGATCGTAAATAAAAATGTCAGAAAGCGAATTTAGAAAAGTTCAACTACTACAATTCATAAGGGCAAGTACAAAAAAAATAGTACTGTGCAGCTTAAGATTAATTTTTTTTATTTTATAAAATACCAAAACTATCATTATTCATCTTATAAAAAAGAAAATGTGCTACAAAATTCATGTAAAGAAGTAAGAAAAAATATTATACAACAAACAAATTTGATTGGTAATTGACACCCTAAAATAGATCGATACTATCAATAACGGGATGTAAGTTCAGCAAAACTCAATAACAAAAAGCGGTTCTATAAAACTCATCAACGTATAGCGCAGTCTGCATGAAGTTATGAACATGAAAAATATATCACCAAAACAAAGGATGCACATCAGTTCAACTATAGAAATTGTTCCATAACTAATATAAACAATGTATAAATAAAGACAGTTATACTTGAGCGTAACAATAGGAAAAACATTACATAACTAGTTCCATACAATTCGATAATACCATACAATTCAACCATCTCACATGCAAATGTTTTAAAAGAAAAAATACTCCAACATAATCAACCACACGCAAATCTCACAACCGGCGTCATTTGCCACATTTAAACCTATAGCACATAAATTACGAACATCGAGAGTCGTCTTCTCTCGAGAATATAACCATAACCACATCACCATCCTCAAATCCAGACATCAAGAACAAACTCCTTCCACCCAAAGAGTTAGGTTGATGCAACCATCAAAGTCAATGTGGTAGGCAACATCCATCAACTGATACCCATTCTTGTCTGAACTCTCCATATTCAGAACACCGGACCTAGGAGCAACAATCCGGATCCTCGATGACATTTTCTGCAAATGGGCATGGCAGTACAAAACAAAATCAACACCTGACATAACTGAATTTTTACACAGATATAGGAACGATTTGTATAACAAACTAAAATGGAAAAAATATGAACCAAAACAATTACACAAAACTAACTAGACATGTGAACTGACTAAATTGAAGAAATATACAAATCAATACACCTACAGTAAAAACATCTATTCATAAACAGATCAGGGATTATACACAAAAATGGTTAAAATACTGTTAAGTAATGAACAAATACACACAGAAATCCCTACTGTTAAAGTCTCACAAAACCAAATTAAAAATATATACACAAGCTATTCATTAGACAAAACTGCAGATCCAGTCCATGGGATTCACACAGAAACCATCAAGAAAGTAGGAACCAAAATGAATAGAAACACATACCCATGATTCCTTCAAGTCACCATCCGTCAGGCGACAAACATAGGGTGTCTGTAAACCCATGGTTGTGTCTCACGAAAACAAGAAAGTTGCCCACGCCATCGAGCCTCGAGTGAGCTACAAACCAGACTTCATTACACACTAATGACTATACGCGCCATCTTTGCCGAGCATCCGATGAACAATCCTCCGTGGAACACACAGAACGAGAGAAAAAAAAAGCGATTTAAGAGAAGAGAGAGGAACCTAGATCTGATTCGAAGAAGGAAGAAAAGGAGGGGAAGACTTGGCCACACACCACACATAGATGGATAGTGTTTATAGTCGTGACACTTGCAGATTATTATAAAATTATAAAATAGGAAGATGGGCAGCCAGGCTGGTAGAAATATTACACAAGCCATGCAACATTTGATCGCAGATCAGTTCAACTTCGAAAAACAAGCGGTTGAAAGGTGCACATGTTGAACATATCTGAGACATAAAACAACACATGAGAAACAAAAACAAGTTGAATTCATTTAGTCATTGAACATCCGCTCCCCACAACAAAAATCTTAAAAACATAATGTTCACTACTTCACCATAACGATCAAAGAAACAGCGCCATTTTGCCCTGGTGGATGGATGTGGAGCCGTGGCTGCTCTCACCCTAGCCCAACTAATGATCTGAATATGGTTCCTTCACCGCCTCTGGAAAAGAAGCTCCAATTCATTGAGTTGCAAGTATCCATCACCTCACGTGCAAGCCGCCTATTGAACTCCGCCTCAGCTTCCTCCTCGGCGGCGTCGCGGCATCTGCTGCCAAGCGCCTCCTCCTCCTCTGCTCCGGCATCTGCAGCCCTCACATCTATGGCGTCCCCTCCTCCTTTGTGACCTCTCAGCCTGTGGTCCATCCCCTTTTCTTTGGTTGCAGCTCGTTAGAATGAGACTAACAGAGGGCTCGGGCTTTATAATCAAAGTGCGAGCCATCAAGGGGCTCCAATGTCAACTCACAGTAATTAAACTTTGCCACGCAGATGGTCCAACTACACATACGGCAGCAATTCAAAACAACAACTGAAAAAACACGCAAATTAATTCGCAGTTTGACAGATTACAAGAAATCGCAGCTATACAGTCACCGTCAGACACCACCTCACCCAAGCGACAAAATAACATGGGAATCCGGGGTAAAACAACTCAAAAAGCAAAATTAACAACGCAAATCTTTTCATACAATCCTTATATCTCTCCTCGCAACACCAATTCGAAAGTAAAAAACAAAAAGAAGAACAGAATTCCATGGCGGCGTCGAAAGCGACCAAGAACACCAAACTTGTAATCATGAATTATAGATGAAAATAATCTCAAAAAACTATAACATACCGATAATTCTCATCAAAACGCGACAAACCACGACGTAATTAGAGGCCCAAACACCATTATAGAACAACGGCGAAAAAACACGTCCGCCGCCAAAATGACCACGCCGTCACCTCCGGTGACTACAGATCGCAAAACACATCCAGCGAGCGCACGCGTCTGGAACCCTTACATGTCTCCTCTAGCAACGAATGGCCCGCAGACGCGTGGAGAACGACAGGAAGCTCCATGGTGCATCCCTTTGTTTCGTCCGTCATGCACGCAGGAAGATCGCTTCTTGTTGAAAACACGTCTACCAAGTCATGAACTACGTCGATCTGCAGAGGGTAATAGACAATATTACATTACAGCGTAATGAAATAGCCTGTATGTATAATATATATATATATATATATATATATATATATATATATATATATTAATTACGTAAAGTAGTACTACTAGAGATAGTAGCAAGCCACAAGTGATTTGTCGGGGGACTTTTGATTGTAGAACTAGAAAAACTCATCAAAATCAACAGTTAGCAGTTCTTGGCCAATGAAGTCGTGGTCCTCTTTAATTCTCATCGACAAAGCATCCTTCCTAGACTCGCTGCAGGTTTTCATGTCCCAATCATGGAATTTTCGCATCATCGTGGTTAGAGCAAGAGTTCCATCTTTGACAAGAGGCTTCCCGTAGTGGTATTTGAATTCGTCCACCTCCATTGTATCAAAATGTACATCGTCGGGCAGGTAAACACCAGGATTGGTATCAGCCAGCATCAGATGCTGATTTGCGACGATATCGCTAGACACCTTGAGCGGGGAATGATTGGTTCTCCTATTCTCCGAGTTGAGGAATTTTTTCCCACTTCCCGTTCTTTTAACCTTTTGTCGGTTGAAGTACTTCGGCGGTGCGCTTCTTGCATTGTCTTTTAAGATAAGCGGAGATGGTTGTTATCCGTGAAGGCGATGGTGGTCACTTCACGGCATTGATAGTGCGCCGCTTTCACTAGATCTATCTTCTCCTTCGAAGGTGGATGTTTTTAGTTCTTCACTAGGGCTTCAACGATCTTCCCGTTTTCCTCCACGGTCATCTCGTATGGTAACTTCTCTGAGGCTTGAGAGATGAACCGAATCTATAATGCCTCCCGCCTCTACATTTGTCTTGCTAGGCGGCTGAAGCGCGTCTCTCTTCCATTCTTTGCCAGATGAGTAGTAGAAGGAGGCGTAGGTGGTCAAATCTGTGTGGAGCAGCCAGAGCGGCGTCTGTTCCACCGTTCCACCGTTGGGAGTGAGGAGGAGGCGGGCTGCTTGACATGCCGGAGCAGGCGGAGAAGGAGGAGAGTGCCGCCCTCACGCTCCGGAGAAGGATGTGGAGTTCCGTGATCACTTTCATGGGGAGAAGGAGGAGGCGGCGGAGGTGAAGTTGAAGCTTGAAGTTCAGGAGGCGGAGCAAGACTCAACTGAGTCTCCCCTTCACTGTAGGGTGGTCAAGTGGAGATCCTCAAATCCTTCATTATTTCATCCACCATCACAACAACATAGCCTTATGGAATCGGAAGGAAGTGAAAAGTTGCGTCGAGTTCATGAGGTGCAACAGAGCCGACACCGGCCTTGACTTTGAGGTTTTGCCATTAAGGCAAAAAAAGGGGCCCAAAAAAATTTTTTTAAAAAAAAAAAAAAAAAAAAAAAAAAAAGTTTAAAATTTTTTTATAAATTTTTGTTTTTTTTTTTTTTAAAAAAAATTTCCCCTTTTAAAATTTTTAAACCTTTTTCCCCCAAAATTTAAAAAAAAATTTGGGTTTAAATAATTTTCCCAAAAAAAAATTTTTTTTTTTTAAAAAACCAAAAAAAAAAGGGGTTTTTTTTAAAAAAATTTTCTTTTAAAACCCCCCCAAAAAAAAAT
>JAHHZJ010001049.1:0-40293 GCA_021437245.1 Aegilops speltoides | reverse complement strand
CATTTTCATAGCATCACATCTCCGCAACTGCGGGTCTGCTTTTGGGCGATAATATGTCAAAATGTTCGCCTCAAGAGTACATCATTTCATTCCATTGCATCATTTGCATTTGAGCTCATCTTGATGCCCGAAATGCTGTTGGAAGATAGCTTCAGATCGTTAGTTTCAGAATCTTATCAGTTCGAGCTCTTTTGTCATTTTTGCCATGAATTATGTGTGCACCCTATGAATTTGAGTCCTACATGTGAGTTGAACATTGCCATGCCATCTTTCCAGGGGTATTTTCCATGTATTTTTGTGAGCTATGTGTTGACTAGAACAAGCATGCAAAGTAGGGATGATGATGTTGCTGATTTCAGGAACTTAGTGATTTCACTAAGTCTTGTCCTGCTGATAATTTTATGCCATATGTTCATGTTGTTGCAGAGAGATCTATGCCCTTTTGAGCATGATCAGTAAGGGTGTTTTGAACATATGGTTGTGCTCTATCCATCCATGCCTTTGTTGGTATTTATGGAGTAGTCTAGCATGTCATTTTCGTGCTCTACTTTTGCTTGAAATTGTTTCCTGGCAGACTGTTTGCATTAGATTCAATTTTCACGAGGTCGGTGTAGTTGATCCGCGTATGCTATGATGTTGTTCTTGCCATGTATAGCTCCTATGCCATGTCTTCTTGATGGGTGTATGCTTAGTTTATCATGAGGTGCTCTGTAGTGAGTGCATCGAGCTCATTTAACATGCCATGTTGAATCTGTTTTTGCCATGTCCTGAGATTTCACTAAGTCTGAAATCTGTAATAAAACTTGCAATGTTTACATGGGTGCCATCATTTCTTAGAGTCCTTTTGGCTTATGGTCAGTAAGGGACTATTGAAATATGCTTTGAGTAGAATCATGTCATGCCTTGCTTTGCTATTATAAGTTCCTGTAGCATGTTGTTTGCTTGCTCTAAACATGCCTTCCTGATGTTAATTCCTGCCATGTTAGTATTTTCACTAAGTCTGTGAACCTGATATTTTGAGCACTTTCACCATGCTTGTTTGAACATGTTATGATGTGATTTAGCCGTAGCTCAGTGTTCCTCTTTGTTAAGCATCTCCTGTAGTTCGCTGCCATATGCTTTGTTTTTATGTTGGGGTGCTGTAGCATAGTTTCGTGTTGCGTAAGTAGCATCGGGCTGTTAAACGCAGATTTGCGCTATTCTTGTTTTGCTTGTCATTTGCAAACCGTGCATCCGATTCCGTGATCTTTATATCGATTTCAACCGAAATCACTCTCATCTTTCCAGCGGCATACTTGGTTTGCCGTTGATGCCCGTTCATCATTTTCCTTCCGAGCATACATATGCATTGCATATCACATCTCGCATCGCATGTCATGTTTTGCATCATATTGCTTGTGCATTGTTCCTTGTTTGATTGTGGTTCCGCTGTTTGTGTTCTTGCTTTGGGTAGAGCCGGAGACGAGTACGTGAACGAGGAGCCTGTTGAGAACGCCTACGAGGATCAAGCCTTCGACAACTCGAGAACCTTACAGTGCAAGATGACCATACCTTCAAATCACTTCTATCTTTGCTTGCTAGATGCTCGCTTTTTGCTATGCCTATGCTGCGATACCTACCACTTGCTATATCATGCCACCCATATTGCCATGTCAACCTCTAACCACCCATGTCCTAGCAAACCGTTGTTTGGCTATGTTACCGCTTTGCTCAGCCTCTTATAGCGCTGCTAGTCAGTGAAGATGAAGTTTGTTCCTTGTTGGAACACGGATATTTTGGGATATCACAATATCTATTGTTTTAATTAATGCATCTATATACTTGGTAAAGGGTGGAAGGCTCGCCTTATGCCCGTGTTTTGTTCCACTCTTGCCACCCTAGTTTCCGCCATACCGTGTTATGTTCCTTGATTTTATGCTCTTTACGCTGGTCGGGTGATTTATGGGACCCCTAGACAGCTTCGCTTGAATAAAACTCCTCCAAAGAAGGCCCAACCTTGGTTTTACCATTTGCCACCTATACCCTTTTTCCCTTGGGTTTTCATGAGCCCGAGGGTCATCTTTATTTTAACCCCCCGCCGCTGTTCTTCGAGTGTTGGTCCAACTCGAGCGATGTCCGGCGCTCGGGCAACTAGGGTCTATGCCAACCCGTCGCCTTGCTCATCCGGTGCCCCGAGAACGAGATATGTGCAGCTCCTATCGGGATTTGTCGGCACATCGGGAGGCTTTGCTGGTTTAGTTTTACCATTGTCGAAATGTCTTGATGTACCGGATACCGAGTCCGACGGAGTGTCTTGGGTGAAGGTTTATTCCTTCGCTGACCGTGAGAGCTTGTTATGGGTTGTTGGGACACCTCGCAGGTATTATCTTTCAAAGCCGTGCCCATGTTATGAGGCGATGGGAATTTGTTAATGTCCGTTGTAGAAAACCCGGTCGACTTTTAATTAAAATACATCAACTGTATGTAACTCGTGATGGTCTCTTCTCGGCGAGTCCGGAAGTGAACACGGTGTTGGAGTTATGTTGACGAAGTAGTCGATCACTTCTTGATCGCTAATAGTTCACGATCGCGCCTTTGCTTCTCTTCTCGCTTCTTTTGCGATGTAGCCACCATATATGCTGGTCGCTGCAGCAGCCCTCCTTTTGACACCAGCCTTCCTTGCTTAAATAGTCTTGATCTCGGTGTGAGATTGTTGAGTCCCTCGTGGGCTCATGATTCTACCAAAACAGATGCGTGTACTGGTGATGCTAAAGAGATGGCGAACCGAGCTGAAGTGGGAATATGATGAGGCCCTTGGTCGATACTATGTTTCTTTCCGGACGATTAGTAGTGGAGCCAGCTTGGCGATCGATCCGTGTCGCATGTGGGGTTTTCTTTATTTTGGTTCCGTAGTCGGACCTTGATTGTATCTCGATGATGTAATGCTTTATTCATGTATTTGTGTGAAGTGGCAATCGAAGCCAACTATGTACCTTTTCCCTTATGTATTACATGGATTGTGCGAAGATTACCTCACTTATGACATTGCTTTCAATGCGTTATGCCTCTAAGTCGTGCTTCACACGGGGAGCTATAGCCGCATCGAGGGCGCTAAGTTGGTAATCGAGCCATCCTCGACCTTAGGAGCCCCACCGCTTGATCGCTTTTAGTGGCCGAGTTGTGTCTAGAAAATGTTTTGAGTCATTTAGGATTATATATATCGAGAGTTTAGGAATTCTTTTTACTCCCCAAATTCCTTCGACCTTCCGTGAGGTATCCCGACGAGAGTTTTGACTCTTCTCTTCTCAAATTTCACTAAAAAATTTTAGGATCACGCTGGTATCTTAGAATCGTTCCGATGGTTTTATGATGACAACATTGTCTTGGTTGCCTCCCCGACATTTAGGGTTGTAAGTTGTCCCGGAGTTGAGCTCCGAGGTGTTGTCGCCATAATTTTATCGCTGCAGTTCGAATACCTGAGTTTAGATCGACATCGAAAATCTCTTTATGCAATTGGCCAGAGATAACCCCGCTAACCCAAGATCGTGGTGAGTACGGAGTATTGCCATGACTCAGATAACGGATGCTTTTCAAGGTTGAGGTACACGATTTCAAGGTTTCTTGGTTATGTGTTGAAGGATGGATACAAATGGATGTAGGGATTGTTAGCTTGGGTGAGATATATATTGCTCTCCGATCCCCAACACCGATTGCATAACCGAAAGTTTCGGAGTTTATAGGTGGGATTCAAGTAGCTCTAGCATTTTCTTCCGCAGATATTTGGTTTGTGATTGGGTAATCCTTACCACTTATTTGTTCCATTCATACCTTGTTTTTATTTTCATTCATCAATATCTCTTATCAAGTGGCTTCTCACCTTAATGGACGGATGTTTACTTTGGAATTCATTCGCTCATCCCTGTTCAATGTTTATTGTGAAGACTATATGTTGCAATTTCTATCCGCTGATTCAACTTGTCTATCTGCCTCATCAAGATGCTAACGGATGTCACCTCTTCAGATGGCTCCGCCAACGCCGCCGTAATCCGAATGCAGTGATGGGAGTCAGCTAACCCTCCACCTCCACCTCCGCCCGGAGGCATGGCAAACTTTGATGGCAACCACTAACGCCAACGCCATTGTTGATCCAGCCGATGCAAGAGCGTAACCAAGGCCAAGGCAACCAAGGGAATCAAGGTCAAGGGCAGTTCTATCATCACCACGCTTCCTACACTCAACCAGCTTCCTTGCAAACCAGCCAAAGTCTTTCAGCCATCGTGCCGAGGCCACGACGCCGACGATTGGCTCGTGGATATCAACAAGCACTTCGAATGTAGCAATGTCGACCGAGGACTACGCCAAGTTCACGCCTTTTCAGCTCAAGGATCGTGCAATTGATTGGTTCCAAAGAATACAAGGATTCTAGAGGTGGTCGAGTGATTACTTGACTGATTTATGTCGGGACTTTAAAGCTCACCATATTCCTTCAAGTGTTGTTGAGAGCAAGCGTGAGGAGTTCCGAATCTAAAGCAAGGAAGCATGTCAGTGTACTAATACAACATACAGCTTCGTAAACTTGCTCGCTTTGCTAAACAAGATGTTCCCGATGAGAAAAGTATGATCTATCGCTTAGAGGTGGTCTTAGAGAGGATCTGCAGCTATCTCTTGTTCTTTCCGAGCCTACCAGCTTGATCAATTCTATAATATGGCACTCAAGCTAGAAGGTGCTCAGCTCAAGTGTGAGGCTTCAAAGAAGAGAATCAGGATGCAGCTCAGCCTTCTTCCTTCCTCTCAAGTGGCAAAGAAGCAGCAAAAGTTCTACCTTCCCTCCTCCGCTCCGCCACCTTTATCGCCAGAAGAACTCAGTGGTCGTGGATCTTCCCACCCACCCAACCCAAGCTACTGTAACAAGTCTCACCTCAAGCTCCAAAGTCAAATGCTCCTTATCACCGTCCGCCTCAGAGGTGACTGCAACAAGTGCCAGCAGAAGGTCACTATGCTAACAAATGCCATAACCAAAGGCGCCTTCCTCCTCCTCCTCCCGTGAGGTCTTCAAGCAATGCAAGGTTAAGCATAATCCCAAGTCTGCAAAGGTGAATATGATGAATGCAGCAAGCAGAGGATTCTTCCGATGTGATCATGGGTAATCTTCCGCTTAATGATATTCCCGCAAAAGTTTTATTTGATACGGTGCTTCTATTTCATTCATATCAAAGCCTTTTGCATCCATGCATGATTTGTATATCGTCGATCCGCTTAAGCCGATAGCGTTTTCATCTCCGGTTTATTCATGAACACCAAGATGATGGTTCCGGATGTTTCTATCAAGATGGGCGACTATAGATTTCTATCTTCTCCAATGGTTCTTGGCGACTGATATTGATCTTATTCTCTGGATGGATCGGCTTTCAAAGACAAGGCTCACTTTTGATTGTGCTGTCAAGGAAATTCAATTGACACACCCTTCCGAGGATGTTATCATCTATGCCGCCGTGATGAAACCATTCGGTTGTTTTCTCTCAATGAGAAGGGTGAATTGATGCTATCTCTCAAATTCCAAATGCTTAGAGTACCAAGATGTCTTTCCGTAAGAGCTTCCGGTATGCCTCCTCATCGCCAAATAATTCAAGTATTGATCTTGAGCCCGCATCGAACCCGCTTTGCAAGCCGCCCCACAAGCTTGGTCCCAAGGAGCTGAAAGAATTGAAGAAGCAGCTCGATGAACAAGAGCATCCGGTTTGATCGACCGAAGTTCATCTCCATGGGGATGTGGAGTTCTTTTGTCCGTAAGAAGGATGGCACGGACCGACTTTGTGTTGATTATCGCCCATTGAACAAGAAGACAATCAAGAACAAGTATCCACTTCCCAACATCAATGAGCTATTCGAGCAACTCAAAGGTGCTAAAGTATTCTCCAAGCTTGACCTCCAGATGGGTTATCATCGATTCGTGATTCTTGAACAAGATATCCCAAGACAAAGATTCGTAATAAGCTATGGTTCTTATGAATATACCGTCATGTCTTTCGCCTTGTCAATGCTCCTCCAACTTTCTCTCGCATGATGAACTTTATCTTCAACCCCTACACAAATGATTTCGCCTTGGTGTATCTCGATGATATTTTGGTCTTCCAAGAACAAGGTGATCATGCCAAACATTTGCGATTGGTGCTCGATAAGCTCGTGAGAGCATCAATTCTATGCTAAGTTTTCCAAATGTGAGTTCGCTTGATGAAGTTCTTTATCTTGGTCATATCATCTCAGCCAAGGGCATCGCTGTTAATCCGAGAAGGTGTCTTCAATTGTGAATTGGGAACCTCCTCGAATGTCAAGCAGCTCCGCAGCTTTCTCGGTCTTGCAAGCTATTGTCGAAGATTCGCTGAGAATTTCTCCAAGATTGCAAAGCCTCTTTCCAACCTCCTCCGTAAGCATGTCAAGTATGTCCGACGCCGAGTGTGATGTCGCTTTCAATACCCTCAAAGAGAAGCTTAGTTACAGCTCCTGCCTTGACTCCTCCCGATGAATCCAAGCCATTCAAGTTTTCTCGTGATGCTTCCTTGCAAGGTCTCTTGCTGTGTTAATGCAAGAGAAGAAGGTTGTGGCCTATACCTCTCGCCATTGAAGCTCAACGAAAAGAACTACCCCACTCACGATCTTGAGTTGGCGGCAGCTTGTCCATGCATTGATAACATGGAGACATCTCTTGTTGGGAAGGAAAGTGGACATATTCACCGATCACAAGAGCCTCAAGTATATCTTCACTCAACCAAACCTCAACCTCAGCAAACTCGATGGGTCGAATGATTCAAGAGTACAATCCAAGTATTGAATATACCCCGCAAGGCGAATGTGATTGCAGATGCTTTGAGCAGAAAGGCTTATTGCAACAGCTTTAATTCTCAAGCCCTTCCAACCGGATCTTTGTGAAGCTTTCGCAAGCTGAATCTTCAAGTTGTTCTCAAGGATTTCTTGCCAACCTCATAGTCTCCTACTTTGGAAGATCAAATTCGTGAGGCTCAACTTCCGGATACCATGGTGAAGAAGGTGAAACGTGGTATTGACAAGGGCATTTCCAAATACAAGTGCTATCGCTGATGACAAAGACACTTTTCTTCGAGGATCGGACAGGTTCCTAAAGGCGATCCGAGAAAAGTCATCATGAATGAGGCACACAATTCTCCTATCCATTCATCCCGAAGTACGAAGATGTACCATGACCTCAAGCAATATATTGGTGGACTCGAATGAAGCGAGAAATTGCTCAATTCGTGAATGAATGTGATGTCCGCAGTAGGGTGAAAGGTAACACCAAAGACCAGCTGGTCTCCTCCAACCTCTTGCTATTCCGAATGGAAGTTTGATCATATCGAGATGGACTTCGTGATCTGCTTTTCCTAAGTCCAAGCGTGGAAATGATGCTATCTTTGTTATCATTGACAAGCTTACTAAAGTGGCTCATTTTCTTCCCGTCAAAGAATCTATCACAAGAGCTCACCGCAGAGCTATACACCTCCGTAATTGTCTCCTTGCATGGTATTCCACAATTGATCTCTTCGCACTGTGGAAGCATCTTCACTTCTAAGTTCGGGATTCTTTTCAAGGCCATGGGCACCAAGATTCGCTTCAAAGACAGCTTTTCATCCTCAAACAAGTGGCCAAGTCGAGCGAGTCAATCAAATCCTTGAAGATATGCTCGTGGCTTGTGTCATTTCTTTGGCATGAAGTGGGAAGAGGTTCCCATATGCCGAAGTTCTCTTACAACAACAGCTTCCAAGTTCGGCAAGGCCCCATTCGAAATTTATATGGCGTAAAGTGCCGACTCCTCTCAATTGGTCCGAGATGTGAACGCCAACTTTTGGCAACGACTTGATCACGTGGTCAAGAAATGTGCAAAGTCATTCGTGAGAATCTTAAAGCCGCAATCGCGCCTGTAAGGGCTATTATGATGACAAGCACCGTGATGTGGCTTTTGAAATCGGAGACCATGTCTACCTCCGCCTCTCCAATGAAAGGTACTGCCGCTCGTATCAAAGGGAAGCTTGCCCCTAGATACGGGGTCCTTTCAAGATCATTGGCAAAAGAGGCGATCTCGCCTATCAACTTGAGCTTCCATCCAACTTTGCAAACGTGCACGATGTGTTTCACGTGTCACAGCCCGCAAGTGCTTCAAGATTCCCGAGCGCACTATCAACTTTGAAGAAATTGACCTCCAAGAAGATCTCTTATCATGAGCACCCTGCTGTTATTCTTGAAGAAACCGAGCGCAAGACTCGCAACAAGTCAATCAAATTCCTAAAAGTGAAGTGGTCACACCATTCCACCGAGAAGCCACCGGGAGCGCGAGGATCACCTCCGCTCAATATCCGGAGTTCTTTCAGTCCTAGATCTCGGACGAGATCCTCTTGTAGTGGTGGAGTGTTGTAACACCCCTGATGTATCTTTCCATATTTGTAACTCCAACTCTTGCCATTTTCGGATATGTGCTATGATATTCCTCCGTGGTTGGGTTTTGTTTTCATTTTGCATTTTGTTCATGTCATGCATCTCATATCATGTCATCATGTGCATCTCATTTGCATACGTGTTCGCCTCATGATTCCGAGCATATTCCCTGTCATCTGCTTTGTAATCCGACACTCCTATGTTCCCCGCGCCCCTCTTGTTCTTTTTCCGTAAAGGGTGTTGAACATTCTCGAATGGACCGAGCCTTGCCAAGTGGCCCTGGTATAGCACCGTAGACCACCGTCAAGTTTCGGGTCATTTGGAGTTCGCTTGGTACTCCAACGGTTAACCGCGACCTCGCAAAGGCCTCTTTGAGTTGCAGCCCAACAACCCTCCAAAACAGCCCAATAACCCATCTAACTCCCTCCATGCCCTCGGTCGCTCGATCACGATCGTGGGCGAAAACTACACCCCATTTGGACTCTCCTAGCTCCCTCTATGCCTATTTAAAGACCCTCTCCCAAAATCCGCAAACCCTAGCCCTCTCTTCCTCCTCTCAAGGCCGGACATCGCTCAAGGCTGGGCACGGCCGGGCGAACAGGGCGCGACACGGCACTCGCACACGCTGGGCCTGCCCCGCTGCTGAGCCGCTGCTGCCCTCATGCGCTTCATGAGCTGGCTCTGCTCATGCTTCATGCTGCTGGCTGCACACATTGGCTCCACTGGCTGCTGGCTTCACTGCCGCATTGCCACACACACACACACACAAGGCTGCTGCCACACGGCTTCACACATCAGCACGCATGCCGCACAGCCTTCCGCCATCCGCTTGGCCACACACTGCCACACGGGCCGGCCGCTGGGCCACGCCATTGCCAACGGCGCACGCCGCCTGCCCGCTTCCAACCACTCCGCCGAAGCATCCTCGGAGGCGATCATTGGGCCCGATCCAGATCCGATCTGATCTGCACGCAGGTTGACTTTCTCCCCCAAATTTCGTCTAAGTCTTTTTCATTACTCTGGCATTTTTCATAGCATCACATCTCCGAACTGTGGCTCCGCTTTTGGGCGATAATATGTCAAAATGTTCGCCTCAAGAGTACATCATTTCATTCCATTGCATCATTTGCATTTGAGCTCATCTTGATGCCCGAAATGCTGTTGGAAGATAGCTTCAGATCGTTAGTTTCAGAATCTTATCAGTTCGAGCTCTTTTGTCATTTTTGCCATGAATTATGTGTGCACCCTATGAATTTGAGTCCTACATGTGAGTTGAACATTGCCATGCCATCTATCCAGGGGTACTTTCCATGTATTTTTGTGAGCTATGTGTTGACTAGAACAAGCATGCAAAGTAGGGATGATGATGTTGCTGATTTCAGGAACTTAGTGATTTCACCAAGTCTTATCCTGCTGATAATTTTATGCCATATGGTCATGTTGTTTCAGAGAGTTCTATGCCCTTTTTGAGCATGATCAGTAAGGGTGTTTTGAACATATGGTTGTGCTCTATCCATCCATGCCTTTGTTGGTATTTATGGAGTAGTCTAGCATGTCATTTTCGTGCTCTACTTTTGCTTGAAATTGTTTCCTGGCAGACTGTTTGCATTAGATTCAATTTTCACGAGGTCGGTGTAGTTGATCCGTATGCTATGATGTTGTTCTTGCCATGTATAGCTCCTATGCCATGTCTTCTTGATGGGTGTATGCTTAGTTTATCATGAGGTGCTCTGTAGTGAGTGCATCGAGCTCACGAACATGCCATGTTGAATCTGTTTTTGCCATGTCCTGAGATTTCACTAAGTCTGAAATCTGTAATAAAACTTGCAATGTTTACATGGGTGCCATCATTTCTTAGAGTCCTTTTGGCTTATGGTCAGTAAGGGACTATTGAAATATGCTTTGAGTAGAATCATGTCATGCCTTGCTTTGCTATTATAAGTTCCTGTAGCATGTTGTTTGCTTGCTCTAAACATGCCTTCCTCGATGTTAATTCCTGCCATGTTAGTATTTTCACTAAGTCTGTGAACCTGATATTTTGAGCACTTTCACCATGCTTGTTTGAACATGTTATGATGTGATTTAGCCGTAGCTCAGTGTTCCTCTTTGTTAAGCATCTCCTGTAGTTCATTGCCATATGCTTTGTTTTTATGTTGGGGTGCTGTAGCATAGTTTCGTGTTGCGTGCTAAGTAGCATCGGCTGTTAAACGCAGATTTGCGCCATTCTTGTTTTGCTTGTCATTTGCAAACCGTGCATCCGATTCCGTGATCTTTATATCGATTTCAACCAAATCACCCATCTTTCCAGCGGCATACTTGGTTTGCCAAGTTGATGCCCGTTCATCATTTTCCTTCCGAGCATACATATGCATTGCATATCACATCTCGCATCGCATGTCATGTTTTGCATCATATTGCTTGTGCATTGTTCCTTGTTTTGATTGTGGTTCCGTTGTTTGTGTTCTTGCTTTGGGTAGAGCCGGAGACGAGTACGTGAACGAGGAGCCTGTTGAGAACGCCACGAGGATCAAGCCTTCGACAACTCGAGAACCTTACAGCAAGATGACCATACCTTCAAATCACTTCTATCTTTGCTTGCTAGATGCTCGCTTTTGCTATGCCTATGCTGCGATACCTACCACTTGCTATATCATGCCACCCATATTGCCATGTCAACCTCTAACCACCCATGTCCTAGCAAACCGTTGTTTGGCTATGTTACCGCTTTGCTCAAATTTCTCTATAGCGCCATTAGTCAGCAGAAGATGAAGTTTGTTCCTTGTTGAACACGGATATTTTGGGATATCACAATATCTATTGTTTTAATTAATGCATCTATATATTTGGTAAAGGGTGGAAGGCTCGGCCTTATGCCCGTGTTTTGTTCCACTCTTGCCACCCTAGTTTCCGCCATACCGTGTTAAGTTCCTTGATTTTATGCTCCTTACGCTGGTCGGGTGATTTATGGGACCCCAGATGCTTCGCTTTGAATAAACTCCTCCAAAGAAGGCCCAACCTTGGTTTTACCATTTGCCACCTATACCCTTTTTTCCTTGGGTTTTCGCGAGCCCGAGGGTCATCTTTATTTTAACCCCCCCGCCGTTCTTCGAGTGTTGGTCCAACTCGAAGCGATGTCCGCATACTGGCAACTAGGGTCTATGCCAACCCGCTGCCTTGCTCATCCGTGTGCCCGAGAACGAGATATGTGCAGCTCCTATCGGGATTTGTCAAGACATCGGGCGGCTTTGCTGGTTTAGTTTTACCATTGTCGAAATGTCTTGATGTACCGGATACCGAGTCCGACGGAGTGTCTTGGGTGAAGGTTTATTCCTTCGCTGACCGTGAGAGCTTGTTATGGGTTGTTGGGACACCCCGCAGGTATTATCTTTCAAAGCCGTGTCTGCTGGTTATGAGGCGATGGGAATTTGTTAATGTCCGGTTGTAGAAAACCCGGTCGATTTTAATTAAAATACACCAACTGTATGTAACCGTGATGGTCTCTTCTCGCGAGTCCGGAAGTGAACACGGTGTTGGAGTTATGCTTGACGAAGTAGTCGATCACTTCTTGATCGCTAATAGTTCACGATCGCGCCTTTGCTTCTCTTCTCGCTTCTTTGGCGTAGCCACCATATATGCTGCTTGCCAGCAGCCCTCCTTTGACACCAGCCTTCCTTGCTTAATAGTCTTGATCTCACGGTGTGAGATTGCCGAGTCCCCGTGGCTCACAGATTCTACCAAAACAGTATGCAGTACCGGTGATGCTAAAGACAGATGGCGAATCGAGCTGAAGTGGGAATATGATGAGGCCCTTGGTCGATACTATGTTTCCTTTCCTGACGATTAGTAGTGGAGCCTCAGCTTAGCGATCGGGATCCGTGCGCATGTGGGGTTTTCTTCTTTTATTTTGGTTCCGTAGTCGGACCTTGATTGTATCTCGATGATGTAATGCTTTATTCATGTATTTGTGTGAAGTGGCGACGTAAGCCAACTATGTACCTTTTCCTTATGTATTACATGGATTGTGCGAAGATTACCTCACTTGCGACATTGCTTTCAATGCGGTTATGCTCTAAGTCGTGCTTCGACACGGGAGCTTATAGCCGCATCGAGGGCGCATAAACCGCCACGCACGCAGGTCGCGCTGCTCGGGTGATATAGAACCACCCCGATTGCCACCTCTTGACGGACTCCACAAAGGCTCCTTCAATCAGAGGACGCTGGGCATCTTGCCAACATAGCGCCTCAAGACTTCGCTTGAGTGCCTTTCACTACCTTCGCTTGACATTGAAGGTCTTGAGCCACGTCGGGCGGGCTGGATGCAGAGGAAGGTTCTCACACACGCATTTATAAACGCCAGATGTTGAGGATGAAGTTCGGCGCCAGATCATGGAAATCTAGGCCGAGTAGAACATGAGCCCCTGACAAAAGGGTGAAGTGGAAAGCCCAGTCCATGGAGGAAGTGGGGAAGAAAACGACCTCTCATGGGGCCTGGGTGGGGATGAGCTGCCCCTTGTCGGGCAGCCGGCGCGCTGATGTCGCTGGAGAGGTATCCGTGCCGCAGAAGCTTTTCGATGTGCTCCTCCTTAACGGTGGAGGTTAGCCATTTGCCTCCCGCCTCCCGACATGGTCGGGAAGGAGGCGAGATGCACGGACTAGGGCGCCGGAGCTCGAGAGCGCCGGAGATGGATAAGCAAGGAGGAAGAAGGCGAGGTGAAAAGGTGGATCCTTATCCCTTATATATAGGTGGACGAAGACTATGCGCCCCCACCGCCTAGTAAAACTCGCTATCTCCTAAGCGCCACCATCAATGGCGCGTTGGGTTACCCACGTCCGTATTGATGAGAATCCCGAATAAGGGGAACACGATCTCGCTCACAAAACGTGTTAAGGAAACCGCTTCGCTAAATGCGCTGAGGTGGTATAATAAAAAACAATTCAAGTAAAGGCTTGGTAGTGGCGTGACGTCATGCTACATAATACGTCAGCAGATTGAACTTGTGTACATATTATTCTCTCTATGGTGGAATGTGGAATTTATTTTGCAGAGCCGGACACTATTCTGGTGTTCATAATCTTCCATGGATTATTCGGAGGAGGAACCCGCCTTGCAATGCGGAACATTATGTGCGCCGGACTTATCGTCATTGAAGCCAGGTTCAGGGGCTACTGAGGGAGTCCTGGACTAGGGGGTGTCTAGACAGCCGGACTATCATTGTCCGCCGGACTCCAAGACTATGAAGATACAAGATTGAAGACTTCGTCCCGTGTCCGGATGGGACTTTCCTTGGCGTGGGAGGCAAGCTTGGCGATACGGATATGTAGATCTCCTACCATTGTAACCGACTCTGTGTAACCATAGTGAAAGTGCAACTAATCCCTAGGTGGTTTTGGTAATTAATAACAACATATATATCATTGAACTAATCATTTCTTGAGAATATTTCAGAAAGTTCAAGGATATGGGAATGGCAATGACCGATGATGTGGACCCTCAAAATGCTAAGGAAAACATTGGCAAAAGCTCAAGACTCCATTTTTGGTTTAGTGATCCAAGATCACATTGAGTCCATAGGAAAGCCAATACTATTAAAAGGGGTGAGGTTATGATGATGATCCGTTGCTCTAAAGTGCTTAGTGATTTATCTCTCAAACAATCAGCAATCTTTCATTCCAACATGAACCCATAAGTAATCTCGGTCCCACCGATTCCAAACTCACCACACCGAGATGAACCACCTCACCATATAGCCAAACCCTAAGAATCTCGGATTTTCCGATTCCAAACTCGGTCATTCCGAATTGGTGTTGCAAGCTTCAGAACCTTCAGACTCAAATCGGTGTCACCGAGATGAGAAAGTTGGTCCCACCGAAATTGGCAAACCCTAGACTTTGGAAGAATCGGTCTAACCGAGATTGTATTTTCGGTCCCACCGAAAATCCCAACGTTCACAAGATTTGAACTTTCGGTCTGACCGAGTTGTCAACTTCGGTCTGACCGAGATTGGTCAAATGTGTGTAACGGTTGGATTTTGTGTGGAGGCTATAAATACCCCTCCACCTCCTCTTCATTCGTGAAGAGAGCCATCAGAAAGAACTACCACTCCTACCTTACATTTCTGAGAAGAAAACTACCTACCCTTGTGTTGAGATCAAGTTGCTCCACTCTCACCATATGACACTTGATTTCTAGTCTTTCCAAGTTGCTTTCCACTCAATCCCTTCCTCCACCACAGCCAAATCAGTGAGGAGAGTTGAGTGTTGGGGAGATTATCATTTGAAGCACAAGAGCAAGGAGTTCATCATCACCAACCCCATCTATTACCTTTTGGAGGGTGGTGCCTCCTAGATTGGTTAGGTGTCACTTGGGAGCCTCCGTCATGATGTGGAGTTGAACCAAGGAGTTTGTAAGGGCAAGGAGATCGCTTACTGTGAAGATCTACCCCGAGTAAGGCTAGTCCTCCGTATGAAGCCATGATGGAATAGACAAGGTTGCTTCTTCGTGGACCCTTCGTGGGTGGAGCCTCCGTGGACTCAAGCAGCTGCTACCTCCGTGGGTTGAAGTCTCCATCAACGTGGATTGACGATAGCACCACCTATCGGAACCACGAGAAAAAATCTCCGTGTTCCATTATGCTTGCTTTCTCCTCCTCTCATTTACTATACGCAATTTACTTTCCGCTGCCATAACTCTAGAATTGCATGTAGGGTGATACTTGACTTGGTTATCATTGTGAACTTGCTAAGAAACTACTCCAATCAAAAGGCAAAATTTTTGTTGTCAAGTAGTCTAATCACCCCCTCTAGACATACTTCCGATCCTACAAGTGGTATCGAGCTTTGGTCTCCATTGATTGGTTTCATTGCATTGACTCCATAAGCTTGGTTTCACAACCTAGGAGAGTATGGCGCCTAGTGAGGGTAATTTTCAGAGAGGTCCTTACTTTGATGGTTCAAACTTTGCTAGTTGGAAGCATAAAATGAAAATGCATATTCTTGGACATAACCTCGCCGATGGGGCATTATTTGTGTTGGCTTGCAAGGTGAGTTCTTCGAGGAAGGAAAAGTTCCGGATCGCTGGTTATCCGGATGAGTTGCGGATGTTACGTAACAATGCTCAAGCTTGTGACATTCTCTTCAATGCTTTGTGTCCCGAGGAGTTCAACAAGATCAGCCGCCTTGAGAATGCAAAAGAGATTTGGGATACTTTGGTCGAAATGCACGAAGGTACCGAGTCCGTGAAGGAATCAAAGCTAGATGTTCTTCAAGGTCACTTTGACAAGTTCAAGATGAAGGAAGGTGAAGGAGTCGCTGAAATGTACTCTAGGCTTGCTCTCATCACCAATGAGATGGCAGGCTTAGGAAGCTTAAGAAATGACCGACCGATTCATCATCAAGAAGATTCTCGAGCTTTGATGGAAAGTATGACACCGTGCACTTTGATCCAAATGATGCCAAACTACAAAGATCTCAAGCCTACCAAGTCATTGGAAGGATTGTTGCTCATGAGATGACACTCAAAGATAAGGAAGAGCTTCACAACAAGTCAAGTGGTGCTTACAAAGCTACAGCTTGAAGCTCCCACATCCTCAAGTGACAAGCTAGTTTCCAATGAAGAGATAAGCCTAATGGTGAAGAACTTCAACAAATTCTACAAGAGTAGAAGCAAGGAAAGAAGCTCAAAGTCTAGATCATATGATGAAAGAAGATCTTCTAGTCGGATCGAATCGCTATAATTGTGGAAGACCCGACACTACTCAAATGAGTGTTCGACTTCCACAAGAGAAGAGAAGAATCTCCAAGAAGAAGAAGCTCAAGAGAAGAGTCGCCAAAAAGAGAAAAGGAGTAAAGATGATCGTTATGAACGAAGATCCTCTGAGAAGCAAGGATTCGAAAGGAAAGACAAGTCATCAAGGAGCTACACAAGAAGAAAACATCAAGCTCATGTTGGTGAATGGGTTTCCGCCCGATTCGGCAATCACTCCGAAAGAAGCTATCACTCCAACTCCGAATATACCAAGATGAAGGTGTTGCCGGTCTTGCTCTCAGATCCTCCAACTCCAACTCCTATGACATATTTGATTCACCAAATGAGGGAATTGGAAGATGCTTCATGGCAAAAGGCCCCAAGGTATCACATCCTGAGTTTATTGACTTTGATAGTGATGAGGATGACTTGCTTGGTGAAGATGAGCTTACATGATAAATCTAGTGAGCTTAGTAATGATGAACATGCTAGTAGTCTTTATAGTCGAGAAGAGTCGAATGACAATGCTATGAAGGAGATTGAGCGCCTAACTAAAGAACTAAACACTCTTAAGTTAGCTCATGAAACAACTCAAGAAGATCATAGAGAGCTCCTAAGATCTCATGAGAAGCTACGCTCGAGAAGCTCAATCTAGAGCAAGAGCATGAGTTTCTAAAAGCTATCAATGACGATCTTCAAAGAAGAGTTCTTCATATCTTGCCAAACGACTTCTCTTGTCTAATTTCTTGCCACCCATCAAAACTAAGCATGACAAGCATAAGAAAATTCTTCATCTAGTAGTAACAATAATCATGCTAAATCAAATGTTGTTATTTCTAGTAATTCTCTTGATTCCACTAACAATATTTCAAGCCAAGTTTCACTTGAGCAAGAAAATAGTTTATTGAAAGGGATTATAGAGAAAGGTGTCTACAAGAGTCTTGCCGGAAGCAAGAGCTTTGAGGAAATTGTTCGCAAACAAGGAAGACACCGGAAGAATCAAGGAATTGGTTTTGAGCGAAAGTTCAACGCCGAGGGTGTTGAATGGGAAGAAGGTCAATATCCCACTCCAAAGTTTGTCTCTCAAGAGAAGAAGTATGATCCTACTTCTTCAAACGAGGAACAAGCTCAAGATGACCTTCCACCACAAGACCACAAGCTAAAAGGCAAGGACAAGCTTCAAGAGGAGATTGATGCATTCATTGAAGCACCCAAGGCCATGGTCAAGTGGGTTCCCAAGGCAACTTCAAGTTCTACTTCAACAAGCTCAACTACTACCCCAAGGATTCCCATCAAGATGATGTGGATCCCGAAGAAGAAGAACTAGAGAGTTCTCGAGGGTGACTCCGCCAATATACTTCACTCATATTCATTTTGGCAAGGACTTGTGCAATCAACTTCCACATCTTGCACTAGTTCATGGAGTCACAAACCTCATGTTGGTAAGTCAAGGGACAAGGTAATCATTGCTTTCATGGACATCATCTATTGTGAACTTCAATCTATGTCCATGGATATTCTTGTTTGTTCCTTGTGGGACTAACCCATGTAGGTATTGAAAGTGCCCGAATCCAAAGGATTGCTCCCAACTCTTGATGATCTTCATCAACATTGAGCATCCACATCTTCAACATCTACATGAAGTCTTCAACGACAACCCAAGGTTAGTTTGACCCTTTAAAAGGGGTTCTCACATCAAGGGGGAGCTTTGCTCTAAAGAAATGAGCTAAAGCATCTTCTAATGATGTGAACACATTAATGCTTTATGGAAAAGTGGTAACCCCACTTGTGCTTAAACGATGAGTATGACCTATGATCAAATGTTCTCATTTGACTCCTAAGTCAATATACTCATATATAGATGACCTAGTCATCGCCAAATTGTGTGCTAGCTGTTAGTGTTTTGTTTGTGCATGTTTGACACATATTTCATTTGCTATCTTATTGTGTGAGCATGTTGGATGCATGATTTTATCCATTCGAGGACATCCATTTGTTGCTTTGGTCTTTTGGATTTTTCTTTTTGACCAAATGGATGGACAAGAATGCCTAAGTTCCTCCCCTAGCTATCTATGCTTTCTTGTCTCAAACTCTATTCATGCTTATATCACAAACTTTGAACAAGACTTTTTCGACGCATCGAGTGAGGAGCACTGAGCCACCGATCCGTCAAAAGCCTAACTTCCAAAACCTTCTAAGTATTTTCGTCAAACCGATATACTCAAATCGATGCATCAAATCACTTGGATTGATCTAGGTTTTCACCTCGTGAAACCGAAGTTTCAAATTTCGCGGATCGGTGTGTAATCGCACGCAGCTAACCATCTCGGTCCCACCGAAGTTTTCAAACTCGTCCCACCGACACCAAGGGTATATATACCGAGGACGAGCGCTGATTACTTCTTCAAACGCCGCCTCAAACCCTTAGCCGCCGCCGCTTGGTCTCCGGATCGCCTCCGCTCGCAGGCGCCGCCACGGATTCCATCGCCAACGATTTTCATCGCGCTGCTAGCCAGCCGAGTGAAGCTCCACCGCATTGGGTGAGTTTCATCCTCTCGTGTTCCAATCGCTGATTCTATGCACGATAGGCGCCATGTTTCTTGCCAAGATTGAGATCTCCTATCCAAATTGCTTAGGTCATAGAACAAATTTCGAGTAAAAATTTTAGGTTAGGTTTCACGAACGCATCTCGGTGTGACCGATTTAACATTTTGATCGACCGACGGCTCTCCGCCATTGTGACCGCACTTTTCGTGAAACCGAAGTTGTGCAAATCGGTAAGACCAAGTGAAGATTCAAGTGAACCCTAGTAGTCTCGGGCTAGATCGAAACCCATTTCGTCCAACCGAAAGTGGTGTATATGGTCTGTTTAGACTTTTCGTTTCACCGAATTGATAGACTCGGCCGACCGACATGTATTCTCAGAAAACCTAAAACTAAAGTTTGAACTCATTCTTTTGCAAAATCCTCTCGCAGCTTTGTGATAACTCTTCTATTCTGCCTATATCTATTCTATTCACAGTTGTCGACATGTCTCAAGGAAGTGACAATGTAACAGGTCCGAGATGCCGCTGAGATTCCGTAGGCAGCTACAAGTCCGTAAGCAGCTTTCAGATGATGGAGAGAGAAGCACTCCAAGTGGATCGCCTGCACTGCCACTGTGCTGTGGAGGAAGAGAAACTCGATGAGGAAGATTCAGACTTCATTGCCGATGAGGAAATAACCTCAAAGCCTAAAAGGCAAGTGGTTGCCAAGAGCTATCAAGGGAAAGATTCAAAGAAAGGCACAAGCAAGGTGAAGAAATCCTCTGCTGTTCGTAAGCTCAAGATGGAAGAAACCTCCAAAGAAGATCAAGAAGACTTCCAAGAGGAAGAGGAAAGTTCATGAAGAAACAATGATGATGATGATGATTCTGATGAGGAAGCACCTCAGCCTCCTCGTATGTGGTTGATGGGTGATGCCATCGTAGGCAGAGCACCTCCAAAAGCTAAGCCTTCAGCCCAAAGAAAGGCAGCCCAAGCCAAACCAGCCGCCAAGCCCAAGAAGACTGTGGAGGAACATACCGCTTCAGAGAAGAAGAAGGATAATGTGCCACCGCAGAATCGATGATGAGGCTCATGTTTTGCTCAAGCTCCGGCTGTAAACCGCCAGCTCATAATGAAGCTCATCCTCGAGCTGAAAATATGAAGGAGAGAAAGGACAAAGGACTCAAAGCTATGGAGGCAAACAGATCCATATGCCACCAGGAGAAGAACAGCAGCTGACCCAAGATTCCACACAAGAGAGCAACAAGACTTTTATGAGACAAGACTCATGGACAGAAGCCAATTGTTGCCGACACAAGATACGCTGACCGAAATACATCGACAAAGGAAGAGCACCGAGACTTCTTCCCACATGTGCATGAAAGCTTCACCGCCAGGGATTGCAGATTTCGCTGGTCGTAAATTGACCGCTCGAACGATGAGATGATCATGCAATTCTATGCCACCGCACACTTCTATCCAGATGGCAGGATTGTATGGATGATGTATGGCATAGATTCCATTCTACCGTTGAGGAATGGAGAGCATTGCTGAATGCACCAGCCAAGAGAAGATGATATTGATGTCTATGGCATTCAAGAAGAATCACGAGTCAATGAAGAACATGTATAATGAGGTTGATGAGAAGGATGTAGAGATATGGAAGCTTGGTTCAGCCTACTACCTTCGTGCAGGTCTCCCAACCACCAACACCATTCTCGAGGCATACATTGATGCCTAAGTCAGGGACCATCGCATGATAAGAGGGTACTCTATCAACATGCCGCACATTCTAGACCGTAAGACACCTTTAAGGTGATGGACCCGATAGTTGAGACTATCAAGAGGACAGCAATGACCGTAAGAGGTCGTGTGGGTTTGCTCCGCATATTCAGATGCTCATTAATGCCAAGTTTGGCACGGACACCTACCGTTGGATAGACCCCACTTGCCACCGCAGCTCTAACATGAGGACAACGAGGTTGTGATGACCGAGGATGCTCCCACATCCGTAGAAGGACATGCTAAGTCCAAGTCTGCAACAAGCTAAAGCCGAGAAGGAAGCAGCAGCTTGCCCAAGAGCGCTGCGTAACAACTTCTTGAAGCCACTCAGAGAATTGAGCTACGCCGCCAAAGATAGTGCAATCTCGTGGAGAGCCTTGAGAGGATCGTTGAGGATAAGTTCCATGCTCGACGCTGTCGATCAAGTGCGTGTCACCACAACAAGCTTGATGCGTATATCGAGGAAGCTAAGAGGGAGAAGGCGAACTCATGAAGGAGATGGAAGGTGACATGGTCCAGATGACTATGAGCAGCCCGCCAGAAGGCTCCACAAAGCCCAGATCAGCAGCTATTCCAAAGGTCGATCCTGTGGCTACTACATCTCGCACCTCCTACAGCCCATCGGCCCAAAGACCAGCCCAAGATCCACTCCTCCAGCCCACAGACTTCAGCAGAAGCTTGCAGATGCAGCTATCTCCACTCCATCGACGCAGCATGAGCCGCCAAAGAGTCCCGAGTGACGATTAGCTCTATACCTTTCAACTTTTTGGTAACTTGTTGCCAAAGGGGAGAAATTGTATAGATCATAGGGCTTTAGAGAGAGAGTGCTCTGCTTTTGCTCTTTCGCTTATGGTTTTCCTTGAGATACTTTTGAGTTCTTTTGAGATACTCCGTGTTTGATACTACGCTTGCTACGCTTGTTTTATCTTGATGAGTGCTTGATCATACCGTGCTTAATGTGTGCTTGATATCTATCATATTCCATTCATATCTTGTATGATCATTTACTCATGTCTTGGTGATTGGGTGCATGTTATTCATTCTTATCATTTTGTGCGCCCACCAAGATGTATGTGACATGGAAGAGTAACCCATGATCCTAATCGATTGTGCATTTGCATTCAAATGCAAATCTTAAATAATGCACAAATTTAGGGGAGCTCTTGCTTATCACATACTTCAAAGCTTATTTATGTTATTCATTGATTATATCATTTGTCGAAGTTTTGATCTATATGTTGTCATCAATTACCAAAAAGGGGAGATTGAAAGTGCAACTAATCCCTAGGTGGTTTTGGTAATTAATAACAACATATATATCATTGAACTAATCATTTCTTGAGAATATTTCGAAAGTTCAAGGATATGGGAATGGCAATGACCGATGATGTGGACCCCTCAAAATGCTAAGGAAAACATTGGCAAAAGCTCAAGACTCCATTTTTGGTTTAGTGATCCAAGATCACATTGAGTCCATAGGAAAGCCAATACTATTAAAAGGGGTGAGGTTATGATGATGATCCTGTTGCTCTAAAGTGCTTAGTGATTTATCTCTCAAACAATCAGCAATCTTTCATTCCAACATGAACCCATAAGTAATCTCGGTCCCACCGATTCCAAACTCACCACACCGAGATGAACCACCTCACCATATAGCCAAACCCTAAGAATCTCGGATTTTCCGATTCCAAACTCGGTCATTCGAATTGGTGTTGCAAGCTTCAGAACCTTCAGACTCAAATCGGTGTCACCGAGATGAGAAAGTCGGTCCCACCGAAATTGGCAAACCCTAGACTTTGGAAGAATCGGTCTAACCGAGATTGTATTTTCGGTCCCACTGAAAATCCCAACGCTCACAAGATTTGAACTTTCGGTCCGACCGAGTTGTCAACTTCGGTCCGACCGAGATTGGTCAAATGTGTAACGGTTGGATTTTGTGTGGAGGCTATAAATACCCCTCCACCTCCTCTTCATTCGTGAAGAGAGCCACCGAAAGAACTACCACTCCTACCTTACATTTCGAGAAGAAAACTACCTACCCTTGTGTTGAGACTGTTGCTCCACTCTCACCATATGACACTTGATTTCTAGTCTTTCCAAGTTGCTTTCCACTCAATCCCTTCCTCCACCACAGCCAAATCAAGTGAGGAGAGTTGAGTGTTGGGGAGATTATCATTTGAAGCACAAGAGCAAGGAGTTCATCATCACCAACCCCATCTATTACCTTTTGGAGGGTGGTGCCTCCTAGATTGGTTAGGTGTCACTTGGGAGCCTCCGCATGATGTGGAGTTGAACCAAGGAGTTTGTAAGGGCAAGGAGATCGCTTACTTGTGAAGATCTACCCCAGTAAGGCTAGTCCTCCGTATGAAGCCATGATGGAATAGACAAGGTTGCTTCTTCGTGGACCCTTCGTGGGTGGAGCCTCCGTGGACTCAAGCAGCAATTGCTATTCCTCCGTGGGTTGAAGTCTCCATCAACGTGATTGACGATAGCACCACCTATCGGAACCACGAGAAAAATCTCCGTGTTCCATTATGCTTTGCTTTCTCCTCCTCTCATTTACTATACGCAATTTACTTTCCGCCGCCATAACTCTAGAATTGCATGTGTAGGGTGATACTTGACTTGGTTATCATTGTGAACTTGCTAAGAAACTACTCCAATCAAAAGGCAAAATTTTTAAGTTGTCAAGTAGTCTAATCACCCCCCTCTAGACATACTTCCGATCCTACACATAGCCCTCTCCGGTGTCTATATAAACCGGAGGGCTTTAGTCCGTAGGACACAACAACCATTACAACAATCATACCATAGGCTGGCTTCTAGGGTTTAGCCTCCTTGATCTCGTGGTAGATCCACTCTTGTACTACCCATATCATCAATATCAATCAAGGAGTAGGGTTTTACCTCCATCGAGAGGGCCCAACCTGGGTAAAACATCGTGTCCCTTGTCTCCTGTTACCATCCACCTAGACGCACGCCGGACCCCTACCCGAGATCCGCCGGTTTTGACACCGACAGCCATGATCCCAGATTCGCCTAAGTTTCAAAAACACTGAGTGAAGAGCGATCGCCCACACTGGGGCCTAGTTGTGATCCCAGACTCGCTTAAGTTCAAAATACTCCGAGTGAAGAGCGATCCTCTCACTGGGGCTTAGCTGTGATCCCATCGCTTAAGTTTCAAAAACACTCCGAGTGAAGAGCGATCATCTCACTAGGGGCTTAGCTGCGATCCGACATCGCCTAAGTTTCAAAACACTCGAGTGAAGAGCGATCCTCTCACTGGGGCTTAGCTGGGATCCCGTGACTGCTTAAGTTTCAAAACACTCCGAGTGAAGAGCGATCCTCTCACTTGGGCTTAGCCATGAGCCCATACTCGCTTATGTTAAAAATACCCAAGTGAAGAGTGATCCTCTCACTGGAGGCTTAGCTGCACCTCGCATCGCTTAAGTTCAAAAATACCCGAGTGAAGAGCAATCCTCTCACTGGGGCTTAGCTGCACCCTTACCGCTTAAGTTCAAAACACACCGAGTGAAGAGCGACCTCTCATTCGGAGGCTTAGCTGCGATCCCGTGATCGCCAAGTGAAGAACACCCAAGGCATACTCTAAGGTGCACCACAAGTACAACGATGACGACTCGAAGTTATGCCCACAAGTACAACGTTCGATGCGCCCGAAGGCGCCTAAGTACAACGCTCGACGACTCGAGCTGCACGACAAGTACAACGATGACACCTCTCGAAGTTGCACCACAAGTACAACGTCTGATGCGCCTAAGGTAACCACAAGCAAAAACCTCAATTCCAAGTGTAGATCAACCCTCACTCGACTCAACCAAGAAAATCCAAAGAGCAAAGGAAACAAAGCAATCAAGGTCGAATAAAGCAACCAAGTTCGATAAATATAGCAAGGTTCGGTTGTAAGTCAAAGTACTCGAGCATCAGGCTCGAAGGAGTTTTAACGGTTACAAAATTCACGCGGCATTCCGATGCAAATTAAGTCATCAAGTTTCACTCATCGGAGGTGAGCTGGCTAGCTCAACAAATGAATCCAAGTCAATGCCATTTATGGCGTGAGTGGCTGCGCCGATGAAGGTCTCCATGAAGGATTGGAATTGAAGCTTCTTGGTGTTAGCTACTTGAAGATCCTTCAGATTCTCTTCGTTGACATCCCTACAGCGAATGCGGACGAGGGACAAAGCAACATCAGCGCCACAACACGCAGCTGACTTCTTCCATGCCTGCACTCGGTCAGGGATGCTGTATCAGTGACTCGAGGTCATTCTGTTGCACAACATGTGGCCAGAGCTCCTTGTCGACCCGAGACATCGCGGTTTTTAGGCCAGCGATGTAGTCCAAGATGTTTGCAAGTCGAGCCTTCAGTCGCAGCACGTTCATGGCAGTTTCGTCTTTGACATGGGAGTTGATAGGGTCTAGTCTAGTCTCGATCCTCCCGGTTTCCTCCTCAAAGTTATGACAGAATTCTGCAAGCATGGAAAGTTAGTGAATCGACAACAACATGGCAGGAAAGTTTTTCAGTCGATTGAAGGGAAATACCTTCAAGCTTCAGGAACATCTTTTGAGCAAGATCACTCAGATAAGCTTCTAGTTCATCCTCTTCTTGGTCAGAGCCACTTGTTCATCCTTCAGTTGCACGGTTTCCTTCTTTGCTTCATCAACAGCACACTTCAACTTGGCATTCTCATCTTCCAATTTTCTGACTGAAGCCAACTTCTGGTCGGCAAGCCCGCCTTCTCACGAGCATTCTTCAAGGCTGCAAAGAAGGTCAAGATCCTTTACCTGTGGCCTCGCTTCATTTTGACTAAAGAAATAACATCCTCGACATGATTGAGTTGACGATTTTCACTACGCACATCTGCTCGAGTGAAATTACTCGGCTCAAAGGACGTAAAGGAAAATGACAAGGCATGCAACAAGAAGTGATTACCTCCCATGATTGCTACTTCCTCCCGAGCCTTCTTCAAACTCTCCTTGGCCTATTCCATCTCAAGCTTAAGACTGGTCTTCCTCGCCCACAAAGGCATATTGGGCCCCTAGCTCACAAGATTTCTCGCAAAACAACAGCTTGGACAAGTCAATGACAGCTACCTCCAAGTGGAAAGATACAAGAATCAAGTACACAAAGAAGAGATCTAAGACCGCCGCAGAATCAAACATCCAACAGCAGCCTTGGGACTACACCTAGTGGGTCCACTTAGCGTGCCCCCACAAGCTTCATTTCCCACTTAGCATGGTCATCCCAGCTCGAGGGAAGGAGTAAAAAAGCAAACATCATTGGTTCACAGACCACCGCCGATCGCCCGCAATGATCGTGGTCTCGGGACTACACTCCAATGGGTGCACTTAGCGTGCCCCCACTAGTTTCATTTCCCACTGACATGACCTGCCTAGGTCGAGTGGAAGTGCTACAAGCAAATATTTGAATAAGACCTCGCTGAATCAAACATTCAACGACGCCTCGGGGATTACACTCTGGTGCACTTAGCGCGCCCCCACCGACTAAAGCCACCGACCGACCGGTCGACTCGAGTGAAGAAGATACACTACAGAGATAAAACACCCACTGGGTGAACAGGCGCCAGTTGCAAAAGTCAAGTTTGATGCATGAACATCTTACAAATAATAAAGCAGCATTTTGCAGAGAGTGTGTCTGAACAGAGCAAAAGCCAAGACAGAGAAATCAATCAGAAATTAACTTACAATTCCACTTACTTGGACATTAGCTTGAAGAGCAGAGCTCGCGTTGAATGCGGCCTTGCTGACGTCATACACCACTTTCAGTTGATCCATCATTAGTCCTGCCTGAATCATGGCCTCCTTGGCAGCTCCTACTTGGTCCTCTGGGATAGGGTATGCAGCAAACATATGAGATGATGGAGCAGACGTCTGGACTGGTGGAGTAGGAGCTTGAACTTGTACAATGGGCTCTGGAGCTTGAGCAGTCGACGCAGAAGGCTGCTCGGTCGACAAAGGAATGGCAAAGGAGACAAAAGCCCGTGCTAGATCGCTGACTGGCTGGATCACAGGCTCAGAAGGCGAGCGAGGCGTCCTGGACCCTGGCACCCTCTTGCTCAGATTTTGACCTTTCTTCCCAGTATTCTTCGGAGGCTCATCCTCATCACCATCATCGTGAAGTTGAATGATATTCTAATGCTGCAAAACACTCAATGGTGAAATTTCAATGACCAAGATCTATTTACGTAACAATCGATAAGTCATGAAGCCTTACCCGCCGAGAGGTGACCGATCTTCGCTTCGACGCCACACCACAATATCCATGGAGGTCGCAGATGGGCTAGCAGCACTGAAAAATTCAGATTTCACTCGATCAAAACAAGCCAAAGAGTCTGCAGAAGAACATAGAAAAATACACGAAAGAAGTGCTTACGTTGATGTCACGGGCACAACCACCTTGATCCTTGGCAAGGCCTTCCGAGGCTTGGGCGGAGCAACTTTGGCTTGTTTTGGAGCCTTTTCAGTCGGCTCAGGAGTTGACGTGCGAGTGCGCTTGGGAACTTTGGCACTCGACGTGGCAACCTTGCCCGGTCCCCCTGTGGGGTCTTGCTGCTATTTGGATTGATGCTCGAAACGAGGCGGTGAGTCGACTTCCTCGTTGCTGCTGCTCGAGTCCTCGCTCTCATCTTCACTATCTTCGACATCTTCGTCGTCACTGTCTTCACTATCGTTGTCCATCCCTTCCCGATATTCCTCTCCATTGGGCATAGAGTGCAGCTTGGGGAAAACCTACAAAATGCCAGCCAGTATATGAGTCGGATTCAATAACAACCATTCGACAAAGATAAATAGAAAAATCACTGAATAGGCGAAGTCCGACCTCTCCAGAGCATGATGGCATCGAATGGCGTAATCCTCCTGCCCCCCTTGGTTGTCCTTGTTACCAGTAGCACTCTAGAGCCACTGGGCCACCGTCTCCTCGGCAACCTCTTCCAGATGGGTACGAGCGGTGTAGTCAGAGCCCGAGTACATCCACATAGGGTGGTCACGAGCTTACAGAGGCTGGATCCGTCGACTGAGATACTCTTGGAAATATGCCCTAGAGGCAATAATAAAATGGTTATTATTATATTTCCTTGTTCATGATAATTGTCTACTGTTCATGCTATAATTGTGTTAACCGGAAATCGTAATACATGTGTGAATACATAGACCACAACATGTCCCTAGTGAGCCTCTAGTTGATTAGCTCATTTATCAATGGATGGTTACGGTTTCCTGACCATGGACATTGGATGTCATTGATAACGGGATCACATCATTGGGAGAATGATGTGATGGACAAGACCCAATCCTAAGCATAGCACAAGATCTTGTAGTTCGTTTGCTAGAGCTTTTCTAATGTCAAGTATCATTTCTTAGACCATGAGATCGTAACTCCCGGATACCGTAAGAGTGCTTTATGCGGTACCAAACGCCACAACGAATCGGGTGGCTATAAAGGTATACTACAGTATCTCTCGAAAGCGCCTGCTGGGTTGACACGAATCGAGACTAGGATTTGTCACCCGTATGACGGTGAGGTATCTCTCGCCCACTCGTAATGCATCATCATAATGAGCTCAATGTGACCAAGTGGTTGGTCACGGATCATGCATTGTGGTACGAGTAAAGTGACTTGCCAAGAATAAGATTGAACGAGGTATTGGGATACCGACGATCAATCTCGGCAAGTAACGCATCGATTGACAAAGGAATTGTATACGGATTACTTGAATCCTCGACATCGTGGTTCATTCGATGAGATCATCATGGAACATGTGGGACCCAACATGGGTATCCAGATCCCGCTGTTGGTTATTGACCGAGAGTTGTCTCTGCCATGTTCAAGGTTCCCAACCCGTAGGGTCTACACACTTAAGGTTCGTGATGCTAGGGTTGTAGAGATATTAGTATGCGTAACCCTAAAGTTGTTTGGAGTCCCTGATGAGATCCCGGAAATCACGAGGAGTTTCGAATGGTCCGAGGTGAAGTTTTGTATATAGGAAGTCCAGCCGCCACCGTGAAAGTTTCAGGGTCACCAGATTGTACCGGGACCACCGGAAGGGTCCTGGTCCACCGGTGGGGCCACCTATCCCTGAGGGCCCCATGGGCTGAAGTGGAAGGAAACCAGCCTCGTGGGCTGGTGCACCCCTTGGGCCTCCCTCATGCCTAGGGTTGAAACCCCGGGGTGGGGCGCCCACCGACTTGGGGGGCAAGTCCCCTGGCCCCCCTGAGATTGGATTCTAGGGGGCCGGGCGCCTCAGGCCCCTATATAAAGAGGGGGAGGAGGGCTGCACCCAAGCCCTCGCGCCCCTCTTCCCCTGAACACCTCTCCTCTCGCCGAGCTTGGCGGCTCGCCGATATCGCCACAGATCCACCACCACGCCACAGTCGCTAGATCTCTATCAACCTCTACTTCCCCTTGTTGATCAAGAAGGAGGAGACGCCTTCCCAACCGCACGTGTGTTGAATGCGGAGGTGCTGTCTGCTCGCCCTAGGATCATCGGGTGATTTGGATCATGACGAGTACGACTCCATCAACCCCGTTCTTGAACGCCTGGCCATGCATCTACAAGGGTATCTAGATGCACTCTCTCTCGCTGCTAGATAACTCCATAGATTGCTCTTGGTGATGCGAGAGGTTTTTATTTTCTCGCTACCCCAACAAAGGGTATCGTAGCTAGGTCTATGCGTAGTTTCTATGCACGAGTAGAACACAAGATTGTTGTGGGTGTTGGTTTTGTCAATTTTCTTGCCACTAATAGTCTTATCTTGTTTCGCGGCATCGGGATGAAGCGCCTGCATCGACCTTACACGCACGCCACGTGAGACAGGTTCCATCGATCGACATGCACTAGTTGCATAAGGTGGCTAGCGGTGTCCTGCTTTCTCCCACTTTAGTCGGATTGATTCGGCGAAAAGGGTCCTTATGAAGGGTAAATAGAAATTGGCATATCACATTGTGGTTTTTGGCGAGGTAACAAACGCTCTTGCTTGAAACCTATAGCAGCCATCGTGAAAACATGCAACAACAATTAGAGGACGCCTAACTTGTTTTTGCAAAGATATGCCTTGTGATGATATGGCCATGTAACGCCTCGACAAGGCTATATCTCCCACGGGTCAAGCACGACTTAGAGGCATAACCGCATTGAAAGCAATGTCGCAAGTGAGGTAATCTTCACACAACCCATGTAATACATAAGGGAAAGAGATACATAGTTGGCTTACAATCGCCACTTCACACAATTACATGAATAAAGCATTACATCATCCAGATACAATCAAGGTCCGACTACGGAACCAAAATAAAAGAAGAACCCCAAATGCTATAAAGGTCCCCGATCGACCCTAACCGGGCTCCACTATCGAACAACTAGAACGAAACAACACAAAGGGCAAGATCTTCATCGAAGCCCTCCTTGAGCTTGGTTGCGCCACCGCTTGGGTAACATAGGCACCGCAAACTGGTTTTGAAGTATCCGTGAGCCACGAGGACTCAAAGAATCCCATTACCATGGGTATCAAGACTAGCAAAGCTTAATGGGAAAGGAAGGGGTAAAGTGGTGAGGTTGCAGCAGCGGCTAAGCAAATATGGTGGCTAACATACGCAAATGAGAGCGAGAAGAGAAACAAGAGGGACGGTCGTGAAGCTAGCAATGATCAAGAGGTGATCCTGAACACCTACTTACGTCAAACACAACACAGAAACCGTGTTCACTTCCCGGACTCCACCGAGAAGAGACCATCACGGCAACACACGCGTTGATGCGCTTTAGTTCGGATCAAGTGTCAAGTTATCTACAACCGACATTAACAAATTCCCATCTCGCCACATAACCGCTGGCACGGCTCTCTAAAGTTTAAACCCCGCAGGGTGTCCCAACTTAGCCCATGACAAGCTCTCGCGATCAACGAAGGAATAGACCTTCTCCCAGAAGACCCGATCCGCCTCGAATCCCGGTTTACAAGACTTTTCGACAATGGTAAAACAAGACCAGCAAGACCTCCCTGCCGCGTCGACATCCCGATAGTAGCCGCCAGATCTCGCCTCGTGCCACGACCGGATGAGCAATCCGCATAACTAAAACCAGACCTCAAGTTTCCCGAGGGGGCGCCAAAGGGTTTCTAGTTTGACCAACACTTAGACAAGCATTGGCCCGGGGCTAATATAAAGATGACCCTTGGGTTAATTACTCCCAAGGAAATATAGGTGATGGTGAGGCAAATGGTAAAACCAATGTTGGGCCTTGCGGACAAGTTTTATTCAAAGCGAACCGTCAGGGGGTCCCATAAATCACCCGACCGCTAGGAACGCAAAACTCCGAACATAACACCGGTATGACGGAAACTAGGGCGGCAAGAGGAACAAAACACTGTGCATAAGGCCGAGCCTTCCACCCTTTACCAAGTATATAGATGCATTAATAATATAAGAGATATTGTGATATCCCAAACATAACCCCGCCCACCATGGAGAAATCTTCAACTTCACCGCAACTAGCAACGCTATAAGAGGGCTGAGCAAAAGCGTAACATAGCCAAACAACGATTTGCATAGGAAAGGTGTCAAAGGTTAGGGTTCATGGCAATATGGGATGGCTTGATGAATGTAATAGGTAGCGAAAGATAGCCAGAGAACGGCAACTAGCATAGCAATGATAGTAGTGAGATCCAGTAGAAGCGGTCATCTTGCCCGAAAACCCGCAAGGAAGAAGAACGAGTCCATGAAGAAGATGAAGCCACGAAGACAAACCAAGCGTAGACGAACGAATCCTCACGATCGCAACGAAACGGGAACTATCGAGAAGAAGCACACAACATGGGTAAACACACCACACATGAACAAGGCATGATGCACAACAAACATGATGCATGAGTAAGCTAGATGATGCTACTCATGGCAAGAGATGATGCAAACAAGAACAACACATGAAGGCAAGTTTAAATGAGGCCGAACAACATATAACAATTCCTAGAAGTCCTTATATGCAAATTTCAAAATTGGTCCAGATCTGAATAAAACTTATGTTCAAGTTGTTAAACAGCAAGTTAAGATGCACCAAGATGATCTACACGAAATTCTAGTCAAGTTACATATAAAGTTCATTAGATTCGGAGCTACGGCCTAGAAGATATGAGCAAAACAAGTCAAACATGGCATTGATGCAAAATGCACCCAAACATCAAGCAAACACACCAAACAAGGATGCAACATGATAATATGGAACTACATGCAAAAACAAGCAAGTTTCATATAGAGCACACTCAAAACGGAGCAACGGTTCAACACATGCACACTATACAAGTCATAGCAACAATCTGTCCATAATAGCAACTAGGCATCTTACAAGCATCAAAACAATATGCTACATCACCCCAACATAATAACAAAAGGCATGGGCATGAAGTACTTGTAAAGCATAACAAGACATGAACACCGAGCTATCTCCGTAAACAACTAGAACATGCTCAAAAAGACATGGAGATATTGCAAATAATAATAGCCTGCACTTATCAGAAATAACATCAAGTTGCAATGTTTAGAGCAAGCAAACAACATGTTACAGAACTTATCATGGCAAACAAAGGCATGGCATGAATCTACTAATATCATAGATCAAAAGTCCCTTATTGACCATAAGCCAAAAAGGCATAGAAAATATGATGGCATCCATGTAAACATGGCAAGTTATATTACAGATTTGAACATGGCAGGAACAACAATAAGTAGGCATGTTCGTGAGCTTGAACCACTCACCACAGAGCAATACATGGCATGGCAAGGCAACCAACAGTAAGAAGGCATGTTTATGAAGCTAAGCATGGCAAGAGCAAGTTCATAGGGTGCATGGATCACTAGGAAAACACATGGGAACAAGTGAACTTAATGTTAACAGGCTGACAACAACATTTTCAAGCAACTTTGGAGCAAGATATGAACAATCTACAAAGACGCTATAAATGCAACAAAGGGCATGAATGGATAGAGCAAGACATGTAGATCAAAACATGTTTATAGAGCATCTCCAGATTATGCATAGAATGATTAGTAGAAGCATGTTAACATAGCAACAAAATATATCGAATCTGTCAGAAAACAAAGAACAAAGAATTACCCTACTTAGCAAGCTTGATACACTCAAGCACACAACTCACAAAAATACATGGTATACACCTCTAAAAGATGGCATGGCATAGATCAACATTCATGTAGAGCTCATACTCATAGGATGCACACATCAATCATGGCAAAATGATAAATGAGCAAGTTATAATAGTTTCAAAGAGATTAACATCAAAATGCACTCTTCCAACAAAGATTTCGGGCATCAAGATGAGCTCAAATGAAAATGATGCAAGGGAATGAAATGAAGTACTCGTCAAGACGAACAATTCGACATATTATACGCACGAAACGGAGCTACGGATGCAGAGATGTGATGGCATGAACATGGCATGATAATATAAAAATCTGGGGACTTAGTGAAACGGGGGCAACCTCGTTTCTGCACGGATTACGATGTTCGCCAGAGGGGTCACCGGAGTCGACGGAGATGGCCGGAGAGGCGTTGGGGAGGCGGATCCGGACCGGATCTCGGCGCTCCTCGCCGGATCCGGCCGGATCCCGGCTGAGGGAGGCGGAGGGCGCGCGCCCGGGCGGAGGCCGGGCGCGGCGCGGGTGAGGGGCGGCACCGGCGGCGCGGGCGCGGCCGCGGCGGGGCGGGGAGGCGGCGGTGTGTGCTCCTGGCCGGCCGGGGAACCGGAGGCAGCGCGGGCGCGATCCCGGGCGCGGGGGCGCGCTGAGGCTGGTGGCTACGGCGGCGGGCGGCGAGGCACGCGGGCGCGGCTGCCATGAAGCGGGGGCGCCGGCGAGGCGGCGCGAGGGCTGGTAACGGAGCGGCGCGGGTCGCGGGCGCTGGGCGGCGAAGCGGAGCGGAGCTGGCCTGGGCGCGGTCGGGCCGAGAGGGCTCGGCGATCGGGCGGCGAGAGGGCTCGCCATGGGACAGGTGGGCGGGAGGACGGGCGCGGGTTGATGTGTCTGCCTGTCTCGACATGTCCGGGGCGGAGAGTGAGCGGGCTAGGGTTTCGGGGAAAATAGATCCAAAATGGAGAGGGGAGACGCTATATAGGTAGAGGGAGCTAGGAGAGTCCAAATGAGGTGCGGTTGCCACGCGATCGTGATCGAACGACCGAGAGCATGGAGGGAGTTAGATGGGTTTTGGGCCACTTTGGAAGGTGTTGGGCTGCAACTCAAAGAGGCCTTTACGGTTACCCTGCTAACTGCTGAGTATCAAACGGACTCCAAAAGGCACGAACTTGATAGACGGTTCACCGGTGCTACACCAAGGCCGCTGGCAAACCTCGTCCATTCCGAGAACGCTTAACACCCGCACAAGAGAAGAGGCAAAGGGGACGCCGAGGGCATAGGAGTGCCGGATTGCAAAACGGACAACGGGAAAATGCTCGGATGCATGAGACTAACACGTATGCAAAATGAAATGCACATGATGACATGATATGAAATGCATATGATGACATGGCAAATGCAACACGCAAGCAAATGACATGGTAACGAAGGCGTAATAATCGACGGACACTGGCGATCGGATCCGGGCAAGCATAACACTCCACCACTACGAGAGGATCTCGACGAGATCTAGGATGGCACCGAGGGAAAAGGAAGAGGAAGAGGAGAGGTAAAACTAAGTTGCTTCTTCGACAAACGAGTGAAACCATGAACCTTGAGATGTTGAGCAATTTAAAAGAAAGAGCACAACAGAGGTGAACGAGATTGCAAACAATCCGGTAGAAAAGAGAACAAGGAGTATTACGAGAATTTGAAGGTTGAAAGGTATGGAAATAAGAGCTTCAATAACTAAAAGAATATGACCACATCGGTATAATGAGATAGCCAAGGAACAAGAATGGCAGAATTTGGACAAGACTCCGTAGAAAAGAGAAGAAAACTTGATGAGATGAAAAGAACTTGAAGAGATGACACAACACTCGTTAAATGGATAAGCACGAAAACATGATCCTCACAATTCGAGATGATGAGTGAAAGAGCAACATCACAATGCCTCCTAAGAAAGAATAGAAGATAGATCATTGAATAACAGAATGTAGAAGGGAATGCCAACTTCGCCACAAAAGAACTTGGAAAGCACCCTTCCAAGAAGAAAGAGAAGCGGAGTTGTTGCAAAACCAACAACGAAAAGTATAAGCTTGTAGTGGGCTTATGGAAAACATCTCAAGACTATGAGGTGACAATCGCCACTAATGGAAACCATTGATTGGATTGATATCAACAAGGATACGAGAAACTTATTTCACCGGAGGATAAATGAAGAACTTGGGTCATTTATAAGCACCATAAATAGCAACAATCCTTAGGGAAAGCTTTAGGTGAAATATAACCCAAGATAACTCCAATGAAGAGACTGATGGATTTAAAATACCTCATTCTTGACAACAATATGAATCATGAAACATGATGGAAATTGTCAAGAGTGACATAACACCATCTCAAAAGATAAGATAGAAGGAATTGCACTTTGGACCGCAAGATGGAGAATACTTGAGCTCTCAAAACAAAACATGTGTTGAGCACCATGTTTATTTTAGAGTATAGCTTGGCGGGTCATAACTTCGAGCGTAAATCTTGAAGAACAATTGAAGAATGAAAGGAATCTTGACGAACCACCATGTAGAGCCTCCATGAAGAACTCCGTAGTAAAAGGATGATACAAAGAAAGAGAAGTTGAAAACACAAGGTGAATCCTTGCAATGATTTAGATGGAGTCAAGAACGAGATAATTGAGAGAGCTTGGAACTCCGAAAAGAAAGATGAAGCCTCTCGAACCGAGAATGTGATATGATGACCAACTCCGAAATAAAGATGAATCACTTGTAATCAAGAACTTATTCATCATGAATAATCTCCATAAAAAGAATTGAGTCACCTCGAGGAAATAAAAATAAGATTTATTGTATGATTATCCTTCATCAAATTTAATTGATGACAAGCAACGGATTTGGCATACTACTTATTCTCGTGAGAAAGGATTAAGAGGGATATAGCGCCAACTTGAAGAAGTCTTCATGAATCACCGAGAGGATTGGAAAGGACGAATGAAATGATATGATGAACAAGGAAGAGAGATCTTGAAAGAACCACCGTAAGAATTGAAAATGATCAAGTAGGGGCATCACCGTAAGAATTAGCAAATGAACGAAGGTGCTTGAGGGTATTTAGCTACAAAAGAACTAATAGATCACGAAATGATTAGAGAATACTTGAATGATGCACCGTATGATTTGGAGAACGAGAGCGAAAGCTTGAATGAATAATACCGAGATGATGGGCTTCAAAGAATGAAACTAAAAAGACTCCTAAAATGCTCGATGGTGAAAAAGATTCTCACAATCGAAAAACAATTATGAGAGGATGGCAACAAGCTAGCACCATGAATCTTGAAGAGAATAGAGCAAGATTAAAGAGAAACTCTTCTTCGGTCTTCAAATGATGAGAATTGCAATGAGAAACACCACCAAGAATTTTTGAGGCACACCGAAGAATCAAAAGCGAAGAGGTTGAGCCAACTATGAAAAGAATTTGAAAGATCTTGGAGAAAAGCATTTGACCGATGATAACTCATTCTTACGCCAAACTTGGAGAAGAATTTAGATAGCTCGAAAATAGAAGAGTCGTAAGATCCTCGAAAAATCTCGTGGGTTAGGGCCCACTCAAAAGAAACACCGCTGAAATGATTTAAAGAGATATTGCACCGTTGAATTAAATGGCTTGAGGAGATAATAATCTTCGATAGCTTGAACGGATTAAGAATGGAAACACAAATCTTCCGAGATATCTTCAACACTGAACAAATGAATAGCAAGAGGTGAGTGATTGAGAGGTGCACCGCATGAGAAAGCATTTGACACGAGGAAAGGAATATGATCAACACCGAAAGCTTGAATTGATCCACCAAGAAGCAAAAAAGAACGGAGGATGATGAACTTGAAGCTCGTGGAGCATCTTCACGAGGGATCACCGGATCGTAACATTGATTGAAAAGAGTGAAATGACTTCACATGAATAAATGTATACTTGATTAAAATAAATGAGTCCTTGAAGAAAAGGGTGGAGGGTGGGAAAAAACAAAGACAACTTGGGATGAACGAAACAAACACCGCTGAGAAAACTTAGAATTGATCATGGATGTTGAAAATGATTGAATCCACTTGAAGAGAAGCACGCCGTTGGAAAAGAATTAACATGACGACCTCGATGATCAAGAAGGATTAATATTCACATAGCAATATGAGAACACCGCTTAGGGAAGGTATGGATTCAACACTTGACATCAAGCAACTCAATACCACAAATAAAACAAAACAAAGGATTTGGCTTGCGTATCGTTTTAACAAACATATGATAGAGATTTCGTTCAAGTTTTTGGTGGGGCCTACACGGCTCGACATACAAAGACCATCATGTACAAGGCAAGGCACATGACATACGAAGTGTCCCCTAGTCGGCATAGCCAAGGACTCTTTAAGACACAATGAGACCATCAGAAACCAACCGTGAATAGGCGGACCACTAGACGTCGAACCCCAATTTCATATTATACATCCGCCGGAAAGATATCCTAAGAGCTACTTGAATTCCCACCTATGAAACTCCCAAATTCTCCTGATGCAATCAGTGTTGGGGATACAGGAAGCACAATATCTCACCCAAAACTAGCAAATCCTACATCCGTATGTATCCATCCTTCAACACATAACCAAGAAACCTTCGAAATCGCCTACCTCAACCTTCAAAAGCATCCGTTATATGAAGTCATGGCAATACTCCCAGACTCACCTCAAGACTTCGGTTATCGGGTTATCTCACCAACAACTGCATAAAAGAGATTTTCGGCGTCGGCGCATTTCAAACTCGTATTCTAGAACGCAACGATAAAATTATGACGACAACACCTCAAAGCTCAACTCCCCGACACTTCCACTAAACCCCGACAGAGGCACCAAGACAATGTTCTCATCATAAAACCATCGGAATGATTCCAAGATACCCGTGATCCTAAAAAAAAATTGTGAAATTTGAGAAGAGAAGAGTCAAAACTCTACGCCAGATGCCTTACCAGAGCGTATTTAAGGACCGAGGAGTAAAAAGAATTCCTAACTCTCCGATATATATAATCCTAAATGACTCAAAACATTTTTCTAGACACAACTCGCCGCTAAAAACGATCAAGCAAGGGGGCTCTAAGGTCGGGAAGGCTCGACTAACAACTTTAACGCCTCGATGCGGCTATATCTCCCACGGTCGTAAGCACGACTTGAGGCATAACCGCATTGAAAGCAATGTCGCAAGTGAGGTAATCTTCACACAACCCATGTAATACATAAGGAAAGAGATACATAGTTGGCTTACAATCGCCACTTCACACAATTACATGAATAAAGCATTACATCATCCAGATACAATCAAGGTCCCACTACGAAACCAAAATAAAAGAAGAACCCCAAATGCATAAAGGTCCCCGATCGACCCCAACTAGGCTCCACCATCGAACAACTAGAACGAAACAACACAAAGGGCAAGATCTTCATCGAGCTCCTCCTGAGCTTGGTTGCGCCACCGCCGGTAACATAGGCACCGCAAACTGGTTTTGAAGTATCCGTGAGCCACGAGGACTCAAAGAATCCCATTACCATGGGTATCAAGACTAGCAAAGCTTAATGGGAAAGGAAGGGGTAAAGTGGTGAGGTTGCAGCAGCGGCTAAGCAAATATGGTGGCTAACATACGTAAATGAGAGCAAGAAGAGAAACAAGCGGGACGGTCGTGAAGCTAGCAATGATCAAGAGGTGATCCTGAACACCTACTTACGTCAAACATAACACAGAAACCGTGTTCACTTCCCGGACTCCACCAAGAAGAGACCATCACGGCAACACACGCAGTTGATGCGTTTTAGTTCGGATCAAGTGTCAAGTTATCTACAACCGACATTAACAAATTCCCATCCGCCACATAACCGCTGGCACGGCTCTCTAAAGTTTAAACCCCGCAGGGTGTCCCAACTTAGCCCATGACAAGCTCGCGATCAACGGCGAATAGACCTCTCCCAGAAGACCCGATCAGCCTCTAATCCTGCCATACAAGACTTTTCGACAATGGTAAAACAAGACCAGAAGACCTCCCGCGTGGCCGACATCCCGATAGTAGCCGCAGATCTCGCCTCGTGCCACACACGGATGAGCAATCCGCATAACTAAAACCAGACTCAAGTTTCTCGAGGGGGCGCAAAGGGTTTCTAATTTGACCAACACTTAGACAAGCATTGTCCCGGGGCTAAATAAAGATGACCTTGGGTTAATTAATCCCAAGGGAAATATAGGTGGTGGTGAGGCAAATGGTAAAACCAATGTTGGGCCTTATGGACAAGTTTTACTCAAAGCGAACCGTCAGGGAGTCCCATAAATCACCCGACCGCATTAGGAACGCAAAATCCGGGAACATAACACCGTATGATGTAAACTAGGCGGCAAGAGTGGAACAAAACACTGTGCATAAGGCCGAGCCTTCCACCCTTTACCAAGTATATAGATGCATTAATAATATAAGAGATATTGTGATATCCCAAACATAACCCCGCTCCACCATGGAGAAATCTTCAACTTCACCGCAACTAGCAACCTATAAGAGGGGCTGAGCAAAAGCGGTAACATAGCCAAACAACGGTTTGCATAGGAAAGGTGTCAAAGGTTAGGTTCATGGCAATATGGGATGGCTTGATGAACAGTAATAGGTAGCACAAAGATAGCGGTAGAACGGCAACTAGCATAGCAATGATAGTAGTGAGATCCAGTAGAAGGTCATCTTGCCCGAAAACCCGCAAGGAAGAAGAATGAGTCCATGAAGAAGATGAAGCCACGAAGACGAACCAAGCGTAGACGAACGAATCCTCATGATCGCAACGAAACGGGAACTATCGAGAAGAAGCACACAACATGGGTAAACACACCACACATGAACAAGGCATGATGCACAACAAATATGATGCATGAGTAAGCTAGATGAGGCTACTCATGGCAAGAGATGATGCAAACAAGAACAACACATCAAGGCAAGTTTAAATGAGGCCGGAACAACATATAACAATTCCTAGAAGTCCTCATATGCAAATTTCGAAATTGGTCCAGATCTGAATAAACCTTATGTTCAAGTTGTTAAACAGCAAGTTAAGATGCACCAAGATGATCTACACGAAATTCTAGTCAAGTTACATATAAAGTTCATTAGATTCGAGCTACGCCTAGAAGATATGAGCAAAACAAGTCAAACATGGCATTGATGCAAAATGCACCCAAACATCAAGCAAACACACCAAACAAGGATGCAACATGATAATATAGAACTACATGCAAAACAAGCAAGTTTCATATAGAGCACACTCAAAACGGAGCAACGGTTCAACACATGCACACTATACAAGTCATAGCAACAATCTATCCATAACAAAGAATTAGGCATCTTACAAGCATCAAAACAATATGCTACAACACCCCAACATAATAACAAAAGGCATGGGCATGAAGTAATGGTAAAGCATAACAAGACATGAACACTGAGCTATCTCCGTAAACAACTAGATGATGCTCAAAAAGACATGGAGATATTGCAAATAATAACAGCCAGACTTATCAGAAATGACATCAAGTTGCAATGTTTAGAGCAAGCAAACAACATGTTACAGAACTTATCATGGCAAACAAAGGCATGG
>JAHHZJ010001048.1:43508-53530 GCA_021437245.1 Aegilops speltoides | reverse complement strand
GAGAGGAAGTGGCGGGCTCTTAGCGCTGGTTTTATCATTGAAGTGTTCCATCGAGTGGCTTGCTAATCCGGTGCTGGTTCTTAAGAAAAATGGCACTTGGCGTATGTGTGTGGATTACGGATCTTAACAAGGCTTGTCCGGCGGATCCTTTTGCCCTCCCGCATTGACCAGATTATTGATGCCACGGCGGGTTGTGGCGTTTGAGTTTTTGGATGCGTATTCAGGTATCATTAGATCAAGATGGCGGTTAAGGACCAGGGAGAAGGCGGCGTTTATTACTCCCTTTGGAGCCTTACGCTGTGTATCTATGCCCTTTGGGCTCAAGGCGCCAAGCCACTTATCAGCGGTGTGTGCAGAACGCTGCATAAACAGATCGGCCGTAATGTACGCCTATGTGGATGATATTGTAGTCAAGTCAAGGCGAAGAAGAGAGGCTGTTTGATGATTCGCGGAAACCTTTGACAACTTGCGGGTTTACAAGATGATGCTTAACCCGCCAAATGTGTCTTTGGTGTTCCGGCGAACCAAATTCTTGGGCTTTCGTGTCCAGCAGAGGAATTGAGGCTAATCGAGAGAAGATTACGACTATCACCTCCTGGCTAAACGAAGTGTATCAACGATGTTCAATGTTTGGCAGGTCGGATTGCCGCGCTGAGCCGGTTTATCAGCCGCCTCGGAAAGAAGGCCATCCCTTTATACCAGATGCTGAGAAAGACAGATCAATTCATCTGGAGTCCGACTGCTGATGAAGCGTTGGAGGACTTGAAGCGGCAATTAGCCAATCCACCTGTTCTTGCAGCTCCGGTCAACAAGGAGCCGTTATTACTATATGTAGCGGCCAATGCTCGCGCAGTTAGCGTGGCTATTGTGGTAGAACGCAAGGAGGCGGGCAAGGAATATCCGTTCAATGGCGGTGTACTATATCAGCGAGGTGCTTATTGAATCAAGCAAAGGTATCCGCATTGGCGAAGGCGGTATATGGAGTTTTATGGCAAGCGAAGTTGAAGCGGATTTCAAGGGCACCCCATCACGGTGGTCGATTCAGCTCCCTTGGGCGATATCATCTGAAATCGGGGAGGCGGCGGCGGATTGCCAAGTGGGCTATAGAACTTGGGCGCCTGATTGAAGTCGTACCTCGGACGGTGAAGTCTCAAGCACTTGTGGATTTCATCAATGATTGGACTGGGTTGCAAGCACCAGAGGAGAAGCCGGATCACACATATTGGACTATCCATTTTGATGGATCCAGGAAATTGGAGGGCTTGGGGGCTGGAGTCGTATTAACTTCCCCACGAGGTGATAAGTTTTGTTATGTTCTCTGCTTAATGTTCCCTTGTACTAATAATGCAGCTGAGTATGAAGCTTTGCTCCATGGTCTCCGAATGGCTAAGGAGATGAACCTAAGTCGGGTTAAGTGCTTCGGTGATTCGGATCTCGTGGCTCAACAGGTGTCTGGCACTTGGGATTCTAAAGACCCACTTATGGCTGCATATCGTCGTGAGGTGGATATGATCGCGGGTCACTTCAAAGGTTATTAGGTGGATCACGTGGATCGTCAAAAAAATGAAGCGGCGGACGCTTTAAGCCGGTTGGGCTCTCAGCGTAAACCGGTCCCGCCCAATGTCTTTCTTGATGTGTTGCACAACCCGTCAGTCAAGCTCCTGGGTGAAGCGGATTTGGCTATTCCTGATCCGGAGGCTCAATTGGTGGCAGCCCTGCATATTATACCGTATTGGACAGTTCCTTATCTTGCGTACATGAACCGGGGAGAGTTGCCAGAGGATGAAACTCTAGCCAGGCAGATAGTCCGGCGATCCAAGTCTATGACCATTGTCAATGGCGAATTGCATCATTGCAGTGTATCAGGGGCGTCTCAACGCTGCGTCTCTCTGAGGAAGGCTGTGAAATCTTCGTGAAATCCATGAAGGGATTGTGGTCACCACCTGGTTCAAAGTCTCACGGTGGCAAAGGCGTTTCATCACGGGTTCTCTTGGTTGACGGTGATCTTGATCACGGAGGACTTGGTTAAGCGGTGTGATGGCTGTCGAGAAATTTTCAAAGCGTGCTCATGTCTGCGGCTCAAGAATTGAGGATGATTCCAATTACTTGGCCGTTTGCAACATGGGGGCTGGATATGGTCGGACCTTTTAAAAGATCAAGGATAAGAAAACCCACCTTTTGGTGGCGGTTGACAAGTTTACCAAGTGGGTTGAAGCGGGCTGTCGGCAAGTGTGATGCAGCTACTAGCGGTGCGATTCATTAAAAGGTGATTTTCGGTTTGGCTTTCCACACGATATCATTCTTGACAACGGTACCAATTTATCCAAGGGTGCTATGAAGGAATTACGTGAGCGTGAGCACATCCGACTGGCGTATCATCGATGGCTCACCCCAGTCCAATGGGCGAGCGAGCGCTAATCAAGAAGAGATCTTGCGAGGCATCAAACCCGGCTTATGGTTCCATTGCAAAGAACACCGGATGTTGGGTTGAAGAGCTACCATCGTGCTATGGAGTATCAATACTACGCCGATCTCTGAGGATACACACCATTTTCATGGTCTACGGGCGGGCGGTTCTCCCTAGTGATATCAAGCACGATTAGCCTCGTGTGGCGGCTTATGTTGAAGCGGACAATGAGACAACCGCGGCAAGATGCTTTGGACCTATTAGATGAGGAGCGTGACATAGCGGCTGCCGCTCGGCGATTTATCAACAAAATCTTCGTCGCTATCACGATCGCGGGTTAGAACGAGCATTTCAAGAAGGAGATGTGGTGCTTGGCTCATCAAGACCAGACGGATATGCACAAGTTATCCCCACCTTGGGAGGGACCTTTCGTGGTCGGCAAGAATCACTGTGGTCGTACTATCGATTGATATTCGAGAGCATAAAGACTCACGCACATCGGAGGAGGAGACCAACAGGCCGTGGAACATAGCTCATCTTGACCTTACTACACTTGAGCCATCGGCTCTATCTATGTACATATTATGGCGGTGTATATATTATCATTGATATAATAAAACGAGCCTCGGCCAAGCGGGGTCTCTGTCCTTTCATATCATGTGTGGTTACATGGAGTGGTTACATTTTAAGCGGCCTCCGGTTTACCCTTGAAATTTGCTTTTCAAAAAAGCTTTGTGATATCACTTGGGGCCTTGGTGGTGTCCGAACCAATGCGACACCTTTTGATAAGCGAAAGCCACCGGATCACTTGGGGACATGGTCAAGTCTGAACCGATCCGCCTCTTGATCGGCCTAAGGCCACAAAATCACTTGGGGGCTTGGTGAACCCGAACCATTGCCATGCCTTTTGATTGGCATAAATGCCACGGTTTCATTTGGGGACTGGCTGACTTGAACCATTGTCACTCCTATTGGGGCTTGGTCTGTCCGACCATGGTAACACCATCGATCAGCTCGATAAAGCATGTTTTTGCAAGCGGTTTTTATCATTGCCTTTGCTTCCATATTTCTTTTATGACTATTCCTCAATTTTTGTTGTGTTTCCTTTAAACCAACAACACTTTTTACCGGTTCGGTGGCGAATTCGGTTCATTTTTAATCTGGAGAAATATGCCCGGTTTAACTTTCCTGTTAACATCATGGAGTAACAGTGGGTCTCATAATGACCCAGCATGGTTTACATGGGAGTTGTTTTCTCCCCTTTGATGGTAATGGTTTATAAAACCTCCGTTTCAAGCCTGGCTAAGCCAACTTCATGCCCATGGATGGCAGGTATTTTGTATCGCATATTTGATTATAGGTCTTAAATACATTGATGATATATATATCAAGGTCATAAGCAATTTGGCGGTATAACATACCACCGATTCAAGATTTTACGATTGCAGGAAATATAAATTGAGGATTTCAAGCAAAAGCATCGAGACTTATGCAAGAAGGCATATTTAAAGCAACAATATTTGCTATTCTATTACAAAACAGCGCGGTGCCCAAATAAGATCATTGTTGTTACGGCGGATCATAATTAAGCAGCTATTTAAACGGCCTCTGGTTCAAGCACGCTCATCGCCCGATCGATGGTTGTGGATTGTCGCGCCGCTTGAGCTTCCTCATCTCTATCCATTGGCTGAAATCAACGATGGTCGATCGATTCCCATTAAAGCTTGAAAGACAGCCTCTTCATGGATCGGAGAAGGCGGTTCGATGTCGGGGCGTAAGTATGCTTACGGATTGGAGGAATCAGATTCTACGCTTGAGAATTGGTGCAACCACTCGTTTGTTACGATCATTGTCTTGAGCTTGATAATGCGACAAGTCGCCTCTTGACCAATTGACAAGCGGAGGGCGTCTTGCATGGTTTATCGCCCTCAAATCATCTTCATTGAACTCTGAGCCATCTTCCTTCAAGCTGGGATAGCCTTGAGCTTCTTCAACAGGATCGAAATCCAGCACCCATGCTTTTGCGGATCAAGGCATTAATGGCTCCGATTGAGCGGCAGATTTTTCAGTTCTTCAATCCGGCGAGAGCGTTGACAACCTATTGAGTATCTTGGATTAAAGTGGGTGCGGATTGTTATGAGATCGATGGTGATGATCCGCTGCGCTCCGATACTCTAGCTGTTTAATTAAAGTGTAGGCAGCCTTCAACTTCTTCCGAACATCTTACCCTAAGTGACCAATGCGTGTACCTGCAACAATACAGAAAGGATCACAAACCGGATCCATTATAAGAAGGCCAAAGTTGTCAAAGAAACCAAAAGGAGCTTACCAAAGATAGCAGCGGTCATGGCGTGTACTTGCCGCTTTACGGTGGTCGACTCATCTACCACCGGTTTAAGGGCAGCTTGGCGTTTTCAGCTCTTTTATTAAGCGGCCTTCTCGGTGGCCCAATCAGCCCGATCCTTTTGAATCCCTCCTTCAGCTGTTACGTGATGCTCAAAGCGCTGGTTAATTCTTCCCTTGCCTTGTCGGTTTGACTTTTGGGTTTTCAAAGTTTCTGCGGATCGATAATCCGGTCCTCTTTGATCCTCACTTCAGCCTACATAAAAAGCGATGCTTGGCTTTAAACAAGCGGTACAAAATTTGAAGTACCAACCACATAACAAGTTATCGCTTGATACTTGGGGCTAATGCACCTTCAATCTTCATCTATTACTAAATCGCAAAGTCCCAAGCTCAATACGGGTATTCCACTTGGCACTTGGGGGCTAATGGCTATTTGCTCAGATTATGTTACGATGTTAGAATCTTTATTGGAGTCGGTTTAACTATACTAAGTTGAACCGGCCCTTGAAACTACATTGATGGATTTCAAAGTATTGAGGACTATATTCAAGTCGGTTTGAAGAAGGTTACAAACCGGCCCTTGGGGCTAGGAGGATTATCTGATGGCGATAATTAAAGAAAGAAGAAGCACAAGGAAGTTACCTCAAATTTATCCCTCATCATCTTTACCAGACCAGCTTCACAGTCACGACTAGTATATAGCTGGTTCAAGTAACCAGAATGAAGATCTTGGGCACTCAAAGCAGCATATGTTTCCAGATCAACATCCCATTTACCTTTGTTCATGGCAGAAAAATCTTCTTTCACAGTATGCTTGGCTAAAGCGACAGGATTCCCTGGTTCAAAGTGACCTACGCCGGTAATTACAACGTCACCATCCTTGGACTCACCGGTTTGCGTTGGCGCGGTCGGTATATCGGCAGGTCTTGAAGGACTGCGGGATCTTTCAATCCGGACGGAGCTGGCAGGCTGGTCAACAGGGACTGAAGTATTGATAGGCCTTTTCTCAGGAATAGCATCATCTTGCAAGGGAGGATCATTGGGAATATCCTCATGAACGAACGCTTCAAGATCGGTGCTTTATCTGACCGAGGCGACATCTTCCTCGGCGCTTTATCTGGCGGGCTTTCTTGCTCGGTTTAGGTTTTGCCTGAAGAGAAACAAAGAGTCAAGGAACATCATAAGTTATAACCGGTATACGAAGCATATGTTCAGCCTAGCTTACCCAAGAACCGTTTTCGATGGCGGCGGTGAGTGGGCGATGATTCACGGAGGAAGAATGAAAGTAACGATAATTTGAGTCGGACGGATTAAGAGGTTGTGGATGAAACCCGCTTTAGGATATAAATTAATAAAAGGTCGGAGACCTCGGGCGATGTTTTCGAACCGGACTGTTTGGTAAACCGGCGGAGGTAACTACACAGCTTTGTCTTGCGGGTTGTGCGGCGACTTCATGTTCTTTGAGTCTTCATAAGAAATTTGGATCCAAGTAAGCAAGAGGATGAGAAAATTTAACTTTCGGTTTGCTGGCGAAATTTTGGCAAAGGCAAAGGATCTGAATCGGAAGAGAATAGTTACCTCGGCGACATCGGCATTCTTGCTTCAACGTCGTCGACAAGTATCATCATCAATAAAGGCGTGTAAAAAGTAAGCCTAGTGAATCGAGTTCTACCTCAAGGTCCGAGTTACCCACATCATCATCAACAGCGGATCAGATGAAGCAGTGGTTTTCCTCTTTTTAGCAGGCTTCTTGATAACCTTGGTCTTTGGCTGGGTTGACCGTTCTGTTTTCTCGGTTTGTCTTGCGGAAGCTTCTTGCTCCAAAGCGGATTATCACCACAGTTAAGCAGCAATGGATGTCGAGCGAGATAGCAATAACAGGTTGATAAAAATACAATCAAAATCTTACATTTGGCGGTTTGTTGGTATACGAAAGGGAGCAGGCGGTTTGGCGCAAAGGTGTTCGGTTCGTTCAACATTTTCTTCACACATCTGTGACTTCATCATCGAGAGATGGATGTTGGTGTGTCGGAGTGGGTCATCATCGCTACCGGTATACTTGCACATTAAACGGGCGCGGGTGAGAGCGATATGCTCCATGATATCCAACAGCGTCGAGATCTACTCTGTTAAACCGTTGGCCATGAAGGCTCGGAGCTTGGACGATTCTGGACATATTTACTTCTCTCCTTGGCACTTAATCTTTGTGGAAAGGGTGTGTGTTCTTGAAACGCTCGGACGAAAGCCGAGCAAAGGATTTTCATTATCGGGGAGGTGTCTTTGCGGTAGAACCATGTTGCATTCCACTCCTTGGGGTATTGTGTAGTCTGGCGTGGGGATAAGTGATCTCTTTTCTTTTACGAATTGCCATACCGCCCAATTCGGTATTGGGGCCATCGATGAATTCTATCTGGCGGTTTAAGTGGAAGCGATCTCTAAACAATTCAATGAAGGCTCCTCTTGAAGGTATACCTCACGAGCACTTGGAAGTGACATAGGTTGGTATGAAATTGGGGCGATATCTTGCGGTAGGAGCTGAAAATTGGCTAACACATCTCGGTAAAATTTAGAACCGGGCGGCTTGAAGCCCGGGCTAAATGATCTGCAAAGATCACAACCTCTCCCTCTTGAGGTGTGGGAGGACATTCATCACGAGAACCCTCCATGGATAGTATCTTTCTTTGTCTAAAGCGCTGATCAAGACTAAATCATCGGTGAGTTTACGTGGCGAGAAGGAACCGATTGCACTCATATACTTGTTTGGCCATGGTGAGATCTACAAGAAATAGGTGATTCCGGTTCAAGAATATGTTGGATAAAAGAAGGTGCTAGTCTGAACAATGTTAAACCGGAGGCAGTACATTTAAACCGGATTTCTATGAGGTGGCATCATATGGCTAAAGAGTTCTGGCAGTTCAACAAGGGGACTAATGGTATATACCGGTTTATTAACTTTTATATATTAAGTTAAACCGCCTGATCTAAACATTGAAAGCAATTGAGGTTGCGGATGGCTAAGTATGCAGAAACAGGTTTCACAAGGTCTTATTGCAGCAATGGATCTGAAGCAAGTTGAGAAAAATAGAAAATATTCAAAAGGTTAAGCGAGCGGAAGTAAATCAATGGGCGGTATGTGGATGAGATCTATAGACTTGGCGTGAAACTACGGCGGATGCTAAAAGCTACTGCTAGTCGGGCGAGGGTTTCACAGATCTATCCAGAGTGCAGAGTGCGAACATGAACAAGTGATGAACACGGCAAGAACACGAAACCCTATAACAGATCTATGTTAAGAAGAGCGAAGGCTTACGAGAATCGAGGAAGGCGGAAGGCTGCCGCGGTGCTCGTGCGTTCAGGTTGATCTGCGACCCAAGGCGGTGCAGAGGTCAACAATGGGCGGAGCTCGAGGCTGGCGGCGAGGAAAACGAAGAGAAAGAGGCGAAGGGAGAAAAGGAAATGACCCTTGGTCCTATTTATAAGGCAAAGGGCGTGTGTTAGGCGCGCGGATCCGAGAGCCACAAAATTGGAAGTGGAGCTGCTGCTTTGGGTATAGCAGATCTATTAATTAAAGAAGGCATCATAAATGTTAACTTCATGATGACGTCATGCGGTTCTGACAACGGAGATGATAATGACGAGGCGGTTTACCAATTACGAAGATGTTGAAGACAAAGATTTTTGTGAAGGATTGACATGAACAGTTCAAATCAATCAGGGCCTAATGTTGGGGATATTACCCTTTGGCGTGAACCGCCTACAGGCGGGTTAGCTTCATTAGTAGTTTAAAGGTGATTAAGCGATGAAGGCCCAAGGCACGTAGTCGGTTTAGAACACAGTAGTCGTAAACCGGCTTGATATGTAAACTTGCATTGTAAGTTAGGAATAGAGAGAGACCAACCGGGATACGAGTATGAACCGGTGGGGACTCTGTGGACCGACGGGCGTCACCCGTGTATATAAGGGGACGACCCAGCGGTGGTTCAAGGACAAACAACAACAACTCGAGGCCTAGGCGAAGCTTGTTTGCTCCCTAGTCATCGAAACCACATCAATCCCATCACAACTGGACGCAGGCTTTTACCTTCATCGAAGGGGCCGAACTAGTATAAACCCTTGTATCTTTGTGTCCGCTTTAACCCCTTCAAGTTAACTCGTAGCGATGGCTCCACGACTAAGTCCTTTCACAAGGACATCTGCCGTGACAAATCCACGACACCGTCAGTCGCCGTGAAATTACACGCTTCTCCGACCTGGCGTCCATAGTACGAAAGTACTGTGCGATGGAGAGTTTCTAGAAAACCGAAACTAAGTTTTGGGACAATCCGGCCCCGAATACAACCCTAGTCCGTAACAAAAGGGTGCAGCACACTCAGGCACCAGGTACAAAAACCAAAAAGCAAAAACCCCATAAAGGGCAAGGAACCGTCTTTGGAGGGATGGCTCGGCGAACCTGTAAAATTCCACGATCTGAGCGCCACCCCAACACATAGCCTTGAGCATGTTGGATATTGCGGCGGTGGCCAAAAGTGGCGAGGAGCTTCTAGCCCGGAAAACCACTCCAATAGTACCGATCACGGTGTCAGCAGTCTTGAGGCGTTAGCATCAAATAATATGCAACGAACAATCAGCAGCCTCGCGAAGTCTAGCAAGTAGCAACAACAAATCCACAGGCGACACGGCCATCACCTTCAACGCCCGCGAGCGAACCTAAATTCGAACAGCCCGAGCACCAGCCGCATTGGTCCTCGGTCCAATAGTGGGCGACTTCGTCTTACCAAGGTACTCATGGATGGCGGCAGCGGACTAAACCTCATCTACGAGAAACTCTTCAAAAATGGAAATAGGCGGAGCCGCATTGGCGAAGCAAAGCACAACCTTTAGAGGAATAATCCCGATCGGAAGCGCGCTGCAGAGAAAAATCACACTTGATGTGGTATTATTTCATGGGACAATTCTGAGATCCGAAGAGGTCACGTTCCAAGTGGCCCCGTTCAGCAGCGGATATCACGCTATATTAGGACGGGAGGCATTCACAATTTTCCAAGCCATACCCCATTACGGGTACATGAAGCTTAAGATGCCTGGGCCCGGCGGAACAATCACTCTCGCTAGTGATCCGGACATAGCACTCCGCGCCGAAAACAAGACAAGTCATAACCAACACGAAGCACCAGTTCCAAACTCCTGGCGAGGCAGCCAATAGTGTTGTGAATCTTTATGATGAATATTATTTCAAGAAATATGGTAGGCACTTGTAGCATTAACCGGT
>JAHHZJ010001048.1:0-43011 GCA_021437245.1 Aegilops speltoides | reverse complement strand
AGGCACTATCCGAAGCCCTAGCGGCGGAAGAACTCACTGCGCTGCGCTCTACGGTGAATAGGGACGATGTGATACTCGATAAGAGATCCAAGTCCACCTCTTTCAAACCAGCGGACGAAATAGTCAAATTCCAGGTCCACCCAATGGACCCAACAAAACGGCCTCCATCGGGCACAGTTGAACCACGATGTAGATGCCGCCTGCGAAAATTCGCCGGGAAAATTGGGACATCTTTGCAGCACCCTCGGATATACCAGAATCCCACGCAAATTGGCGAGAACACAGCCTAAACATCCTAAAAGTTCAAGCGATCAAAGCAGGCTCTTGGCGATTTTCGAACCCAAAAGACGAGGCAATGAGAGAAGAGCTAGCCAAACTCTGGAAGCGGATTCATCGAGACATCAAACATCCGGATGGCTAGCAAACTGGTAATGGTACCAAGAAGGACAAATCCGGCGCCTATGTGTCGATTTTAAAGACCTCAACAAGGCCTGCCCAAAGGATCCCTTCCCCTCCCCGCATCGACCAAATAATCGATGCTCTTTGTGGAGCATGATTCATTGTGCTTCCTTGACGCATATTCTGGATACCATCAAATCAAGATGGCGAGCGGACCAAGCCGCAGCGACATTTATTACTCCATATGGACCATTCTACTTCAACATGATGCCCTTCGACTCAAAAGCGCCCGGCGCAACATATCGGCGCATGATTCGGACATGTCGGCTACGGATCGGCAAAAGCAGTAGAAGCATCGTGAGCAGCGTAGTCGTCAAAATCAAACACGTCGAGACTCTAGTAGACGATTTGAGGCTCACATTCGACAACCTCCGAGCATATGACATCAAGCTGAATCTAGAAAAATGCGTTTTCGGCGTACCAGCCGGAAAGCTCCTGGGCTTCATTGTATCCGGTAGAGGAATTGAAGCAAATCCAGCCAAGATCCGAGCTCTGTCACAGCTAGATATTCCAAAAAACCTCAAACAAATACAAAAATTGACTAGATGCGTGGCGGCCCTAAGCCGCTTTATCTCCCGTTTGGGAGAAAAGGCATTGCCCCTCTATCGCCTCCTTAGGCGCACCGAACACCAGTGGGCGGATCTGCCACTCTGGACTCGAAGAAATCAAAGCCATATTGGCAACAAATCCGGTACTGGCTGCGCCTAACCTGGGCGAACCAATGTTGTTATACATCGCGGCAACACATCAAGTTGTAAGCGCGGTACTTGTTGTCGAACGAGAAACAGAAGGGCACAAATTCTCTCTTCAAAAACCAGTGTACTACGTATCCACTGTCTTAACTCCCGGCAAGTCCCGGTACCCACACTATCAAAAGATAGCGTATGCGGTGTTCATGGCATCCCGGAAGCTCCGACACTACTTTCAAGAGTGTTTGATAACAGTGGCCTCGAAGTGCCCTCAACGACATTATAAACAACCCGGCCGGCGACAGGCAGGATTACAAAATGGGCCATTGAGCTCTTACCATTTGATATAACTTATAAACCTCGGCAAGCTATAAAGTACAAAGTCTTGGCTGACTTTGTCGCCGAATGGACTAAGCCAAACTCCCTAAAAGTGCGGCGCATACTCCAATGGATTATGCATTTCGCGGCTCCAAAATGTTGGCGGCTTGGGGGCTGGCGTCGTATTGGCGTCCCCAACCGGGGACACGATCAATCGTGCTTGAGATAATGTACGGACTCCAACAACGCGGCGAATCTGAGGCCCTCCTACATGGCCTCCGGATGGCAATCTCCATGGGCATTCAACGCCTAGAGGTGCGCGAGATTCAAACCTTGCAATATCCCAAGTAAATGGGACTTTGGCGCGAGGATCGAAAATGGCAGCCTATCATAACGCTGTCCTAAAATGTCATTTCGGTTCGAAGGACTCGAATTCCACCACGTAGCTTTGAGATAATAACCAAGTAGCCGGCGTATTAGCGCGCATCGGCATAAAACGTGGCTGTCCTCAAACATCTTCACGGAGCGGCTCTTTAAGCAATCCGTACTATGGGAAGAAGAGTCAGGAAATAACAACCGGAGGCAGCCGCTGCTTGTCTGAACAATCGACATAATCGGCTGACTCGGCCGATGAAATAACACCTTCAGCCCACGAAATAATGGCGATAATCGCCCGTGGGCAGAGCCATTCATAGCCTACTTACTCAGCGGGAACTTCCGAAGACCAAAATGAGGCCCATTTGCATAGTCCAGCGATCTAAAGCCTACAAGGTCCACGAGGAGAGCTCTATAAGAAAAGCACAACGGAGTCCTTCAACGGTGTATCTCCGAAGAGGAAGGCGAAACCTTGGCTGAAATTCATGCGGACTAAGCGGACACCACACCGCAGCCGGGCCCTGGTAGGCAAGGCATTCCGTCAGAGTTTTATTGGCCGGCAGCCGGTCGGATCTCGGGACTTTGTCCAAAGATCGTCGGTTGTCGACTCTTTGCTAATCGAGCCATATACCACCCGCCCTCAAAACTATACCCATTACAGGCGTTCGCGATGCAGGGCCTTGATATGGTTGGACTTCTTAAAGGGAACCCACAAGCAAAGGTACTGTTGGGGATATTACCACTAGGTGTAAACCGGCTTACTTGGGCGGGTTAGCTTCATTAGTGGTATAAGCGGATGAAGGCCCAAGGCACATGGTTGATTTAGAACTCATGGCCGTAAGCGGCCTAATGTATAACTTGTATTGTAAGTTAGGAATAGAGAGGAACCAACCGGGATACAGTATGAACGGTTGGGACTCTGAGACCGACAGGCGTCACTGTGTTTATAAGGGGCGACCAGCGGCGGTTCAGACGACAGCCACAACTCGAGCCTAAGCGAAGCTTGTTTGCTCCTAGCCATCGAGACCACATCAATTCCATCACAACTAGGCGTGGGCTTTTACCTTCATCGAAGGGGCGAACTAGTATAAACCCTCGTGTCTTTGTGTCCACTTTAACCCCTTCAAGTAAACCCGTAGCGATGGCTCCACGACTAAGTCCTTTCACTAGGACATCGCCATGTCAAATCCAGACGGTTAAGCGCCCACCGTGGGGCTATCGCACGATGGTTTGGCGATCTTGGAGGGCAAGCTCAAAGGACTCGAAGGCTATCTTTGTGGGCGGATGACCAAGAGTCGTCGTGGCAAGATCTACATCGACGGCGCGGATGGGGTCGAGGCGATCGATCGAAAGTCTGGTGCGGGTCCCCTTTGGTGGCATACTACGTTTTCATCGGCAAGATCGGTGAGCTGGGCTGGCCGGACATCTGCACCGACCTCGTCGAGGCGGCTCGGCGTCGAGATCTACCAGGCTAAACCGGCCGTGAAGCGTGCCTTCTTTGGAGTCATCCACGGAGGAGGCGTGAGGGCGAGTCGGCCTGATAGCGAGACCGTCGTCTATTCGGCGACGAGTCCTCAACGAAGAGACGAATCACTATACCAGTTGCAAGGCGACCAGGTTAGGGGCTGTTCCGTTGGCGGCAGTATTCCGGACCCCGGGCGGGTCAAGCAGGTTGGAATATTCATGGCGGCACCGAGCGCAGCGAATCACTCTTGACCGCCCGCGATGCTCTCCGGATCAGCAGCGGCGGCGGCAGCGAAGCAGGAGGCCTTGTCGCCCGCCGGTTCAAGTTCTATCGATCTGTTTGATACACTAGCCGTGCTTATGGCGAGGCCAATCCGGCGGATCAGAGGCCCATGATGCGAGAGATTGCAAAGGTGAGAGAGCGGATCGTGCAAGCCAGCGGATCTGGCGGCGAAAAAACGAGGATGGCTGCGAGCGGGCGCTTTAGGCGCCCGAGCCTATAAGCTCATGCTTGACGGAAGCGCATCATAGGAGGTCTTGAAGCGAAAGCAGATCACGCTGACGTTAGGGTTTGACCCGAAATCTCTTTCACCTCGAGGCTGGACCCGATAATCCGCCCGCGATGCACAGAGACAAACGGATTGAGGCACGGGACCCGGGCGACGGTCCAACCTCGCTGATGGAACCTCCTCAGCGAACATTGTGGTTCCTCCGCCGGTCGAGCGCCCCGGGTCATTATTCTAATCCTATGGACAACCTTGTTTGCAGCCGCCAACGTGTAGAGCTATCCTAGTCGAAGGGACTCTCATAGCGATAGAGGCAGCGGGTTAGGAGCTTCTCCGGACGCGCTGATTCAGCGAAGCATATTAATACAGCCGTGATCGGATTCACTCCGCCCGTCAAGCGAGCTATAGCGGGTGCATGGATGAACCGGCCATATCAAGCAATCTGGCGAGGCCGTGAAGCGGCCCGTGGCAATAACCCGGCAGTGGAGTTCGCGATGCTCGGGATGTGGTGGACGGGCCGGAGCGCGAAGGAGGCGAGTTAGCGGCCTGAGAATGATCTTGGTCAACTTACACGGTTCGTCCTACCACCTCCGCCGGACCGAAGTCGCATCCGCTTTAAGTGCCTTGTTTAATCCCGCTTTCGCAATGTCGCTTGCCCAAAGATTTCAAGGGTCCGCAAGGTGCGAATTACATCGCTGATTTATCTCCGGCGTGGGTAGAGAGTTATGAGATGGCCATGGAGATGCTAGATGTGGATGAGACGCGTGTGCGAAATACTTCACCATGATGCTTGAAGGCACGGCTCGTACTTGGTTGAAGAGCCTGCCGCCCAATTCTATCGACTCATGGGCGATTGCGGGCCGGTTTATCCAAATTTCAAGGATACATGTAAGCAGCCCAAGTCCATAGTAGACCTGGCGGCTTGTGTCGAGGAGGACGGAGAATCAACGACCCATTGGAGCGCCCGCGTCTCGAAGTTTGGCACTTTCGTCGGCGGGATCAATCTTGACTCTGCGATCTTAACACTGGAAGGCAACTGCGGTTCAAGCCTTTAAAATTGAAATTGGGGCGCATGAAGCGGTTACGTAATGACATGGGAACTCTCATGGCCACTTTAGTGAAGTATGCTGATTCGGACGGTACCAAGGATCCGAGGCCGATGATGATGAAGCGAGGAAGGAAAGAAGAATAACAACTCAAGGGGCAGCAGTACAAACCGGCGGGTTATGGAAGCGGAGGCAAGCGAAAAGCGGATGGCAGCATAGACTTTGTGGCTAACACTAATGCACAGAGACGAGGGCAGCGGCGGCGGTAAAGCGGCAAATCGTAATGGGGCTCCCAATCCTAACGCAGATCATTTGAATTATTTGTTGAATCAGCCTTGCCCAAAGCACGGGACGAAGGAGGCGCCGGCTAACCTCCTTTGGAAGGATTGTTATATTATGTAGGAGTATAAAAACTCTAATGCCTTCCGGTATGACCGCGAGTCAGGTGGCGGTTCAGGATCCGGTTTCCATGGGCCGGGCCACGATGGAGCTTCCGGTTCAGGTCTCAATCAGGGCGGTCACAACAACCAGAATAGTCAGAACGACCACCAGAAGCAGCAGCAGCAGTCGGGTTATCAGAGCTAGCCAAAACAGTTGAACAATGGGCAATATCATGTTTTCACAACTAGCTTGGATAAACGCGACCGAAAACTCCTGGCGGCGGTGAATTACATTGAACCGGCCTTACCACGTTACTTACGCTGGTCGGAGCAGCCTATCGTGTGGGCGAGAGGATCACCGCCCGGGTTGATAATCTGGGCCAGCTAGCATTAGTGGTAGACCCTCGGTGGGGGTTATAAATTCACCAAGGTACTCATGGATGGAGGGAGCGGTATTAACATACTATACTATGAGACATTCCGCGCATGGGTCTAACAGACAAGGATCTCAGACCGTCTAATACGGTGTTCCATGGTGTGGTGCCTGGCAAATCTGCATATCCTATTGGTAAAATAGCCCTGGATGTGGCTTTTGGGGACGAACACGATTCCCGATCTGAAAAACTAACCTTTGAGGTGGTGAAGATCCGGAGCCCATATCACGCCTTGTTTGGGCGGCGGCTTATGCCAAGTTCATGGCGGCCTTGTTATATCTACTTGCAGCTCAAGATCTTGGGTTACAAGGGACAATAACGGTCCATGGGAGCCATAAGGTCGCTTTGGAATGTGAGGAAGGTGATGCGGCTTATCGAGTCGATGCGTGCCACGGAGGAGTTGAAGTACTATAAGGACAATGTTGATCGTGGATATGACCCCTTTGAAGAAGCCAACTCTGAGCATGATTCGGATCTGAAGTTCAAATCGGCAGGTGAGACCAAGCTTGTTGACTTCGTGCGGTGATTCGTCCAAAAGTTCCTTTATCGGTGCCAATCTGGATCCCAAATAGGAAGCGCGCTCATCGAGTTCATCCGTGAGAATCGGGACATTTTGCATGGAAACCGTCCGACATGCGGTGTACCGAGGGAACTCGTGAGCACACTCTTAATGTGGATCCTAAGTATAAACGGTGAAACAATTCCTCCGCGGTTTAACGAAGAAAAGCGCAAAGCCATTGGAAGGAAGTGGCGAGGCTTTTAGCGGTGGCTTTATCATTGAGTGTTCCATCGAGTGGCTTGCTAATCCGGTCTGGTTCTTAAGAAAACGGCACTTGGTGTATGTGTGTGGATTACGGATCTTAACGAGGCTTGTCGGTGGATCCTTTGCCCTCCCCGCATTGACGGATCATTGATGCCACGGCGGGTTGTGGCGTTTGAGTTTTTGGATGCATACTCGGATATCATCGGATCAAAATGGCGGTTAAGGACGAGGAGAAGACAGCGTTTATTACTCCCTTTGGAGCCTTCGCTATGTATCTATGCCCTTCGGCTCAAGAGTGCCAAGCCACTTATCAGCGGTGTGTCAAAATTGCTGCATAAGCAGATCGGCCGTAATGTGCACGCCTATGTGGATGATATTGTAGTGAAGTCAAGCGAGAAGGAGGCTGGTGGATGATTTGAAGAAACCTTTGACAACTTGCGAGTTTACAAGATGATGCTTAATCCGGCCAAGTGTGTCTTTGGTGTTCCGCGAGCAAATTCTTGGGTTTCTGGTGTCTAACAGAGGAATTGAGGCTAATCCGGAGAAGATTAGGGCTATTACCTCCTGGCTAAACGAAGTGTATCAACGATGTTCAGCGTTTGGCGGGCGAATCGTCGCCTTGAGCGGTTTATCGGCCGCCTCGGAGAAGGCCATCCTTTGTACCAAATCTTTGAGGAAGGCAGACCATTTAAATGCAGGTCAGCTGCGATAAACATTTGAGGACTTGAAGCGGCAATTAGCCAATCCGCTATTCTTGCAGCTCCGGTCGACAAGGAGCCACTATTATTATCGTGGCAGCCAATGCTCGGGCAGTTAAGCGTGGCTATTGTGGTGGAACGCAAGGAGGCGAGCAAGAATATCGGTTTAGCGGCGGTTTATTATATCGGCGAGGTGCTTATTGAATCAAGCAAAGGTATCCGCATTGGCGAAAGCTGGTCTATGGTGTCTTCATGGCGGTCGGAAGTTGAAGCGATATTTTCAAGGGCACCCCATCACGATGGTCGATTCAGCTCCCTTGGGTGATATCATCTGAGAACCGGAGGCGGCGGATTATAAGTGGGCTATAGAGCTTGGGCCACACGGATGAAGTATGTACCTCGGACGGCGGTGAAGTCTCAAGCACTTGTTGATTTCATCAATGGTGGGCGGAGTTACAAGCACGGAGGAGAAGCGGATCACACATATTGGACTATTCATTTTGATGGATCCGAGCAATTGGAAGGCTCGAAATTTGAGTCGTATTAACTTCCCCATGAGGTGATAAGTTTTATTATGTTCTCCGCTTAATGTTCCTTGTACTAATAATGCAGCTGAGTCTGAAGCCTTGCTCCATGGTCTCCGGATGGCTAAAGAGATGAATTTAAGCGGGTTAAGTGCTTGGTGACTCGGACCTCGTGGCTCAGCGGTGTACGGCACTTGGGATTCTAAGGACCGCTCATGGCTGCATATCGTCGGGAAGTGGATAATATTGCGGGTTGCTTCAAGGGTTATCAAGTGGATCATGTGGACCGTCGGAAGAATGAAGCGGCGGGCGCTTTAAGCGGTTGGGCTCTCGCGCAAACGGTCCCGCCTAATGTCTTTACGGGCGTGTTGCACAACCCGTCGGTCAAGCTCCAGTGAAGCGGTTTGGCTATTCTGATCCGGAGGCTCAATTGGTGGCAGCCACGCATGTTATTCGGATTGGACGGTTCCTTATCTTGCGTACATGAACGGGGGTTACCATAGGATGAGATTCTAGCGAGCGGATAGTCCGCGATCCAAGTCTATAGCGATTGTCAATGGTGAATTGCATCATTGCGATGTATCGAGGCATTTCAATGTTGTGTTTCTCTGAGGAAGGCTGTGAAATCTTAAGAAAATCCATGAAGGGATTGTGGACACCACATCGGTTCAAAGTCTCTGGTGGCAAAAGCGTTTAAATCACGGGTTCTCTTGGTTGACGCATCATGCGTCACGGAGGACTTGGTTAAAGGTGTGATGGATGTCGAGAAATTTTCAAAGGCGTGCTCATGTGCGGCTCAAGAATTGAGGATGATCCCAATAACGTGGCCGTTTGCAACTTGGGGCTGGATATGGTGGGACCTTTTAAAAGATCCAAGGATAAGAAAACCCACCTTTTGGTGGCGGTTGACAAATTTACCAAGTGGGTTGAAGCGAACTGTCGGCAAGTGTGATGCAGTAACAGCGGTGCGGTTCATCAAAAGGTGATTTTCGGTTTGGCTTTCCACACAGATCATTACTGAAATGGTACCAATTTATCCAAGGCGCTATGAAGGAGTTACGTGAGCGTGAGCACATCCGACTTGGCGTGTCGTCGATGGCACCCCAGTCAATGGGCGGGCGAGCGAGCTAATCAAGAGATCTTGCGAGGCATCAAACCCGGCTTATGGTCTCATTGCAAAGAACACCAGGATGTTGGGTTGAAGAGCTACCATCGTGCTATGGAGTATCAATACTACGCCAAACCGATCCACAGGATACACACCATTTTCATGGTCTACGGAGCAGAGGCAGTTCTCCCTAGTGATATCCGCACGATTAAGCCGTGTGGCAGCTTATGTTGAAGCGGACAATGAGACAACACGGCAAGGCGCTTTGGACCTATTGGACGAGGAGGCGTGATATAGCGGCTGCCCGTTCGGTGATTTACCAACAAGATCTTCGTCGCTATCACGATCGCGGGTTAGAACGAGAACTTTTCAAGAAGGAGATTTGGTGCTTGACTCATCCAAGACCAAACAGATATGCACAAGTTATCCCCACCTTGGGAGGGACCTTTCGTGGTCGGCAAGAATCGCACTGTGGGTCGTACTATCGATTGATATTCGAGAGCATAAAGACTCACGCACATCGAGGAGGAGACCAGCGAGCCGTGGAACATAGCTCATCTTGACCTTACTACACTTGAGCCATCGGCTCTATCTATGTACATATCATGGCGGTGTATATATTATCTTTGATATAATAAAACCGAGCCTCGGCTAAAGCGGGGTCTCTGTTTTTCTTATCATCGTGGTTACATGGAGTGGTTCTGTTTTTAAAGCGGCCTCCGTTTACCCTTGACATTTGCTTTTATATATCACTTGGGGCCTTGGTGGTGTCCGAACCAACGCGACACCTTTTGATAGGTGACAGCCACGGATCACTTAGGGACATGGTCAAGTCTGAACCGATCATGCCTCTTGATTGGCCTAAGGCCACAAAATCACTTAGGGGCTTGGTGAACCCGAACCATTGCCACGCCTCTTGATTGGCATATATGCCACGGTTTCATTTGGGGACTGGCTGACTTGAATCATTGTCACTCCTATTGGGGGCTTGGTCTGTCCGACCATGGTAACACCATCGATCAGCTCGATATAGCATATTTTTGCAAAACGGTCTTTATCATTGCCTTTGCTTCCATGTTATTTTCATGGCCTGTTTTTTCTTTGTTTTTGTTGGATTTCTTTTATGTCAACAAACACCTTTTTCCGGTTCAGCCGATGGATTTGATTCCCCTTTAATCCGGAGAAGTATGCCCGGTTTACCTTTTCCTGTTAACATCATGGAGTAACAAGGGGGTTCGTATTGACTTAGTACGATTTATATGAGAGCTGTTTTCTCCCCTTGTTGTGGTAATGGTTTATAAAACCTCCACTTCAAGCTTGGCTAAGTCAGCTTCATGCCCGAACATGGCGGTATTTTGTATCACCTATTTGTTACATTCTTGATACACATATCAAGATCATAAACCGGCTGGCGGTATAACCGCCACGAAGTTCAAATTTTTCGATTGCGGGAAATATGAATTGAGGTTTTTGAACAAAAGCTTGATACTTATGCGAAGGCATATTCAAGGTAGAAGTATTAACTATCCTATTACAAGGCAACACGGTGCCCGAATAAGATCATTGTTATTTTGGAAAGATGCCAAAGACAGCTATCAAACGGCTTCGGTTCAAGCACTGCTCCTCGTCATCGTCGCTTGACTTCCTTGTCTCTATCCATTGGCTGAAATCAACGATGGTCGATCGATTCCCATTAAAGCTTGGAAAACAGCCTCTTCATGGATCGGGAAGGCGGTTCAATATTAGGGCGTAAGTATGCTTACGGATTGGAGAATCAGATTCTCCGCTTCAAGAGTTGGGGCGGCACTCGCTTATTACGATCGTTGTATTGCGCTTGATAATCGTCAAATCGCCTCTTGACTAATTGACAAGCGAGAGGGCCTTGCACGTTTATTACCCTCAAATCATCTTCGTTGAATTGAGCCATCTTCCTTGAGCTGGGATAGCCTTGAGCTGCCTCCACGAGGTCGAAATCGCACCCATGCCTTTGCGGATCAAAGGCGTTAATAGCTCCGGTTCGAGCAGCGGATTTTTCAGCTCCTCAATCCGGGCGGAAGCATTGACAACCTGTTAAGAGTGTCTGGATTAAAGAGGTGCGGGTTGTTATGAGAGGCTGTGGTGATGATCCGCTGGGCTCCGGTATCTGATTGTTCCACTAAGGTGTAGGCAGCCTTGACTTCTTCCGCACATCGGATCCTAAGTGCCCGATCGCGTTCACCTCGCAACAATCTGAGGGCGATCTCAAACGGTTTATACTACAGCAGGTTCAAGTTATCACGAAGTTAAAAGGAGCTTACCAAAGATCGCGGCGGTCATGGAGTGTATTTGCCGCTTCGGACGTAAGTTCATCCACCACGGTTTAAGGGCAGCTTTAGCATTTCCGCTCTTTTGGTTAAGCGGCCTTCTCGATGGCCCAATCAGCCCGCTCTTTCTTGAAGCCTTCCTTCAGCTGTTCAGCGATGCTCAAAGCGCTGGTTAATTCTTCCTTTGCCTTATGCTGTTTCCTTGTTGGGTTTTCAAGGTCTCCTGCAAATCGGCAATCCGGTCCTCCTTGATTCTCACCTCAGCCTACATATAGACAACATTTAGCTTTAAACAAGCGGTCCAAAAAATTGAAGTATCAACCACATAACAAAGTTATCGCTTTGATACTTGGGGCTAATGCACCTTCAATTTTCATATATATTACTAGATTGCAAAGTCCCAAGCTCAATCACAATATTCAACTTGGCACTTGGGGGCTAATGGTTATTTGATCAAATTATGTTCTAAGGATAGTTTTCTATCGGAGCCTGGTTTAATTATGCTAAGTTAAACCGCCCTTGGGGAGCTATATTGATGGATTTCAAAGTGTTGAGGATCGTATTCAAGTCGGTTTGTGAAGGTTACAAACCGACCCTTGGGGGCTAGGAGGATTGATACAATGGCGATGTAAAGAAAGTAAGTTACCTCAAATTTATCCCTCATCATCTTTACCGGACCAGCTTCACGATCACGGCTAGTATAAAGCGGTTTAAATAGCGGAATGAAGATCTTGGGCACTCGAGCAGCATATGTCTCGAGTTCAACATCCCATTTTCCTTTGTTGAGGCGGAAAAATCCTCTTTTACGGTATGCTTGGTTAAGGTGACAGATTCCGGGTTCAAAGCGGCCTACACGGTAATCACAACATCATCATCTTTGGACTCGCCGGTTTGTGTTAGTGCGGTCGGTTTGTCGGCGAGGACTATGGGATTTCTCAATCCGGACGGAGCTGGCGGGGTCGTGAGGCCGAAGTGTTAATAGGCCTCTCTTGGGAATAGCATCGTCTTGCAAAGAGGATCATTGGGAATATCCTCGAGAACAAACGCTTCAAGATCGGGTGCTTTGTCATGTTACGGGGCTGCATCTTCTTGACCCGCTTTATCGAGCGGGCCTTCTTGCTTGGTTTAGGTTTGTACTGAAAGAAAAACAAAGAGTCAAGGAAAAGCATAAGCCATTACACAGTATACTGGAAGCATATGTTCAGCTTAGCTTACCCAAGAACCGTTTTCAATGGTGGCAGCTGAGTGGCCGACGATTCACGAAGATGAATGAGAAGTAACACGATAATCGGTCGGATGGATTAAGAGGTTGTGGAAGAAACCCGCTTTAGGATTTAAATCAATAAAAGGTCGGAGACCTCGGGGCGTTTTGAACCGGATTGTTTAGTAAACCGTGGAGGTAACTACACAGCCCTTGTCTTGCGGGTTGTCTTTCTGACTTCATGTTCTTTGAGTCTTCATAAGAAATTTGGGATCCAAATAAGCAAGAGGATGAGAAAATTTAACTTTCGGTTTGCTGGCGAAATTTTGGCAAAGGCAAGATTTCTGAATCGGAAGAGAATAGTTACCTCAAGACTTCCGCATTGCTGGTTTCAAAGTCGTCTAACAAGCATCATCATCAATAAGGCGTGTAAAAAGTAAGCCAAGTGAATCAAGTTCTACCTCAAGGTCGGGTTACCCACATCATCATCAATAGCTGGATCGAGATGAAGCGGTGGTTTTTCTCTTATGAGCTGGTTTCTTGATAACCTTGGTCTTGGGCGGGTTGACCGCCACCGCCTTCTCCGTTTTTCTTGTGGTAGCTTGTTGCTCCAAAGCGGATTATCGCCTAGATTAGCAGATAATTAAATGTCGACGGATAAAGCAATAATGAGTTCAACAATAGAGCAATTAAAATCTTACATTGGCGGTTTGTTGAGTGGTCGATGAGAAGCGAGACCGGTTTGAGCACGAGAGGTGCTCGGTTCATTCAACATCTTCTTTCTGAGAATGTGACTTCATCGTTGGAGAGTTGGATTTTAGTGTGTCGGAGTGGGTCATCGGCGTTATCGATATACTGCACATCAAAGCGAGGCGCCGGCTCGGGCGGTATGCTCCATGATATCCACGGCGTGCAAGGTCTATTCCGTTAAACCGTTGGCCATAAAGGCTCGGAGCTTGGGCGATTCGGAGCATATTTGATCCTCTCCTTAGCGCTTAGTCTTTGTGGAAAAGGGTGAGTGTTCCTGAGCCGTTCCGGACGGAAGCCAGGCAAGGGATTTTCATTCTCAGGGGAGGTATCTTTGCAATAAAACCAAGTTGCATTCCACTCCTTGGGTGAGTATGGAGTTTGACGTGGGGATAAGTGATCTCCTTCCTCTTACGAATGGCCATGCCGCCCAATTCAGTATTAGGGCCGTCGGTAAATTCGGTCTGACGGTTTAAATGGGCGATCTCTAAACAACTCGATGAAGGCTCCTCTTGAAGGTATACCTCGAGAGTACTTGAAAGTGACATAGATTGAGTAGCGTAATTGGGGCCAATATCCCGTGGGCGGAGCTGAAAGTTGGCTAACACATCCGGTAAAATTTAGAACTAGGCGGTTTGAAGCCCCGGCCAAGTGATCTGCAAGACCACAACCTCTCCCTCTTGAGGTGTGGGAGGACATTCATTTCGAGAACCCTCCATTGGATCGTATCTTTGTTGTCTAAAGCGCCCGATCGGACTAGATCATCCAAGCTGATTCTCATTACGTGAGAGAGAAACAATTGCACTCATATACTTGTTTGGTCATGGTGAGATCTACAAGAAATAGGTGATCCGGTTCAAGAATATGCGGATAAAAGAAGGTGTTGATGCGAACAACGCTAAACCGGAGGCAATACCTATAAACCGGTCTTCTCGATGCAGCATTATATGGATTACGGCGGTTCAACAAGGGGACTAATGGTATATACGGTTCAATAACTTTTTCTATGGAAAGTTAAACCGCTGACCTAGACATCGGAAGCAATTGAAGTTGTGGACAGCTAGGTATGCGAAACAGGTTTCACAAGATCGTATTACAGCCGGATCTCACAAGCTCACAAAAATAGACAATATTCCGAAGAGTAGGGCAGAACGGAAGTGAACCATTGAGCGGGTATGTGCGTGAGATCTATGGACTTAGATGAGGAATTACATGTGGATGCTTAGAGATTACTATTAAACACAGCAGGGGTTCACAGATTCATTCAAGAGTCAGAGTACAAGTATGAGCAAGCGACGAACACGGCGCGAACATGAAACCCTAAGAGCAGATCTAGGTCGAAGAAGAAAGCTTTTACGGAAGCGGAGAAGATGTGGAAGGATACGCGGATGCTGCAGTGCGTTCGAGTTGATCTGCGGCCCAAAGGCGAAGCGAGAGGTCGGCGGCGGCGGAGCTCAAAATTTGGCAATGCGAGGAAGGCGAAGAAGAAGAGGCGAAGGAAAGGAAAGGAAATGACCCTTGGTCTTATTTATAAAACGAGTTAGGTCAGCCTTGCGGATCCGAGCTATTGTTAAGGAGGCGTTATAAATGATAATTTTCATGATAGCGTCATGCGGTTTACAACAACGAAATGATGGCGACATGGCGGTTTACCAATTACGAAGATGTCAAGACACAAGATTTTGGGAAGGATTGACATGAACGGTTCAAATCAATCTGGGACTAATGTTGGGGATATTACCACTAGGTGTAAACCGCTTACTTGGGCTGGGTTAGCTTCATTAGTGGTATAAGCAGATGAAGGCCCAAGGCACTATAGTTGATTTAGAACATGGCCGTAAACCGGCCTAATGTATAACTTGTATTGTAAGTTAGGAATAGAGAGAACCAACCGGATACAGTATGAACGGTTGGGACTCTAGACGACAGGCGTCACTGTGTTTATAAAGGGGCGACCGGCGGCGATTCAAGACGAACAACAACAAGCTGAAGCCTAAGCGAAGCTTGTTTCTCCTAGCCATCGAGACCACATCAATTCCATCACAACTAGGCGTAGGCTTTTACCTTCATCGAAGGGGCGAACTAGTATAAACCCTCGTGTCTTTGTGTCCACTTTAACCCCTTCAAGTAAACCCGTGGCGATGGCTCCACGACTAAGTCCTTTCACTAGGACATCTGCGGTGACAAATCCACGGCAGTACCTATTGGTCATGGTGGACAAATTCACCAAATGGATAGAGGCCAAGCCGGTTAAAAGCGGCGAGTCCGGACCAGTGATAGACTTCATATCCGGGTAGTACACGTTATGGTGTCCCCATAGCATCATTACCGATAGCGGCACGAACTTCACGGCCGGCGAGGTTAAATTATGAATGCAAAAATATGGGCATTAAGCTCGATTATGCTTGATCTATCATCCTCAAACCAGCGGTCAAGTGGAGCGAGCAAATGGTCTAATAATGGCGGCATCAAACCCAGTTAGTGTGGTCCCTTACGAAATCGACACGCCTTTGGGTAGAGGAGCTCGACTCCGTGCTACGGGGCTGCGGACAGCGCCAACCGTACTCTGGGATTCACACCATTTTTATGGTATACGGTAGCGAGGCAGTTTTGCCTGCGACATCATTCATGACTCACCTCGAGTGCGCATGCGAAGAAAGAAGAAGCCGAGCTGGATCGGCGAGGACAGCTAGACGCATTGGAGGAAAAACGCGGCGTCGCCAAGGCTCATTCCGCATTCTATCGGCGGCGAGCTCGAAGATATCAAAGCGAGAAAATGCGGGCTAAGACTTACAATGTTGGCGAACTAGTTCTCGCTTTCTTGGGACAAGAAAAAGGACAAGCTCAAGCCCAAATGGGAGGGCCCTTCATTGCTCGATCAAGTCGATCGGTAGGAGCATACCGTCTGCGTCTGCGAAATCGTGACAACCGACTCAAGCCGAACCCATGGAACGCAGCCCGCCTTCGAAGATTCTACGCCTAGCGCCGGACTAAGAGTTCTTCTCCTTCCCCCGTCCAAATTTTTACACTTCAGCTGTATTTCATTTCTCTTTTTTTCTCTCACCCTTTTCACAAAAGCCCTTAAAGGCGTGCTGCGCATTACTACACAATTGATGTGCTATCCGCCTCATTATACTGGGGCTTCTTTACGAAGCTTACTTATAAGGGCTTCATGCCCGGCACATGTCAAACTTCCACATGTACCTTTTATTCACCATTATATGCATCGATATGACTTAAGTTTTGGCCAAGCTAGGTTGCTGGCTCACATGCTTACCCTCGTTCCCGATTGTTCGGCTAGGAGGTAAAGGAGCACCTCATGATTATTCTTGCGGGTCGATAGGATGTGTACCTCGGTGGGTGGCAGCTAAGCGTTCTTAAGGGAATATTCGATCGGTGACTTGAAAGATGATTTTTACCTATTTATTTATCTGCCTCAGATGTTTTCTGCTCTTTTTCGCGATCCAGGACATACACTTTAGGGCATGCCTCCCGAGAAAGGAACCCTTAACGGAACTATTCTCCTGGAAGATGTTTCTTACTAACCATGTAATATAACATAACTAGTTGGGCACTTATGCGATAAAGCACTAATGACCCCTTTGGCCTCCATGCATGCCCGGTTGTTTCTTAGCAGAAAGGTATTCGGACACTCTCACGGACTCTAGGGTCCAGAGGTTGAAGTGAAAAGGTCGGCAAAGACAAAGCGATCTACAATCCGGCTAGAAGGCATTTTACATGTCATTTTAAAATACATTGTCAAATCGGTATTTGTATTCCTCCTCAATCCGTCCTAACAGGCTGTCTAATTCTGATCCCGTTAGAATATTTAGCGACACCACTCTACTTGGCGTACACTAAACTCACGGGGATCTCCTTCCCGCCGGGTCCCACAGTCCGACCTCGGCCATGTGGTTGGGATCCGCCTTCTTGTACCACGTCTTCACCATGGCCCGAGCCTCCACTGGCACCTTGGCGGCGGCCGAAATCTTCCATAAACGAAGCGCTGCAGCCCCTAAAGCTTCTCATAAGCTCTCCAAGGCCCTCGGGTAGGGAGAGGGGCGACCATAAAGCACAGACGAGCGCCGCTCATGCGCTGCCGAACTCGTTTGGCGATTGCACCACTTCGGGAAGTTGATCGCCCGTTGACTCTGGGCATCTCCTCCTGCGCAGGCGCCCAGTGAGCAAACCTACAGACATATATTTTGTCAATTGACTTCCTCGCCGAACTCTTCTTTTCAAAGGAGTTCGCTCAAGCACTTACTATAGATGCCGCGATGATAGGCGGCGATTCTCCTTCACGGAGCCGGACATACTCGGCCGAACACCTTTGGCTCTTCTCCAAGCTGGGTGGGCATCTGGAGTTTGTTCCTCTGCTGCTGCACCTTCGTCGGCACCCTCTCGCCGACCTTCACCTTCCAGTGGCCTTGATGAGGTCTTGCTTGTCCGGATCTAGTCCGCAACACACAATGTCATTGTCGGACTTACACGCACGCCGCGCTATCGATTATCTTTTGAAATAATGTGTTACCGGGAGGGTCTCTCGTTTTTTCCTGACGGCTGACCTAGTGCGGCCTCGAGTTAGACCTTGCACTCTTGTAGCTCCACGGGACAACCGGGTATTCTTCTCTGTAAGATCCTCAAGATATCAAATGATCCTTAAATCAGTTACTCTAAGCGCTTTAAGTCTCGAGAACATCTTGGCATATACAACTATTAAAATTTCTTACCCATATGTCCTTTACATACCGCTCCACGGATCTGGTTGAAACGCCCTCGATGCGGTTATATCTCCCACGGTGTAGAAAACCGACTTAGAGGCATAACCGCATTGAAAGCAATGTGCATAAGTGAGGTAATCTTCGCACAATCCATGTAATACATAAGGGAAAAAGATACATAGTTGGCTTACAATGCGCCACTTCACACAATTACATGAATAAAGCATTACATCATCCAGATACAATCAAGGTCCGACTACGGAACCAAAATAAAAGAAGTACCCCAAATGCAACACAAATCCTCGATCGCCTAACCTGGCTCCACTACTAATCGTCAGGAAAGGAAACATAGTATCGACTTAAGGGCCTCATTGTATTCCCTTCAGCTCGTTGGGCGCCCATCTGCTTACCGGCATCACCGCACACTGCATACTTTTGGTAGAATCTGAGCCCGCGTGGGACTCAAAGAATCTCACACCAGCGAGATCAAAACTATTTAAGCTTAAGGGAAGGCTGGTGTCAAAAGGAGGAGCTGCGCAGCTTAATTAGCTTATATATGGTGGCTACATCGCAAAAGAGAGCGAGAAGACAAGCAAAAGCACTGGTCGTGAAACTAGTAGCGATCAAGAAGTGATCCCGACTACTTACGTCAAGCATAACTCCAACACCGTGTTCACTTCCCTAGACCTCACCGAGAAGAGACCATCACGGTTACATACACAGTTGATGTATTTTAAATAAGGTCAACTTCGGTTTTCTACAACCGACATTAACAAATTCCATCTGCCTCATAACGCATGCAACGGCTTTCGAAGATAATACTACCGCAGGGGTGTCCCAACTTAGCCCATAACAAGCTCTCACGGTCAACGAAGGAATAAACCTTCACCCAAGACACTCCGATCGACTCGGTATCCCACATCAAGACATTTCGACAATGGTAAAACTAAACCAGCAGTTCTCCCGAATGTGCCGACAAATCCCGATAGGAGCTGCACATATCTCTTTCTCGAGGCACACCGGATTGTCCAAACTTCCGATAGGGCCATCCCAGAGTTGCCGGTGGCTGCCGGCTGGTCGACGAAAGTTGGACCAACACTGAAGCGAGCACGGCCCGGGGCTAAAATGAAAGATGACCCCAGGCTCCAAAGCCAAGGAAAAAAGGGTGTAGGTGGCAAATGGGTAAAACCAAGGTTGGGCCTTCTTTGCCGAGGAGTTTTATTCAAAGCTTAATGTCAAGGGGTCCTATAAATCACCGAACCGCAGTAAGGAACGCATAAAATCGAGGAACATAACAACGTATGTGCGGAAACTAGGGTGGCAAGAGTGGAACAAAACATCCGGGCATAAGGCGAAGCCTTCCACCCTTTACCAAGTATATAGATGCATTAATTAAAACAATAGAATATTGTGATATCCTAAAAATATCCATGTTCCAACAAGGAACAAACTTCATCTTCACTCGCAACTAGCAGCGCTATAAGAGGGCTGAGCAAAGCGGCAAGTATAGCCAAACAACGGTTTGCTAGGACATGGATGGTTAGAGGTTTGACATGGCAATATGGGTGGCAAGGATATAGCAAGTGGTAGGTATCGTGACATAGGCATAGCAAAAGAGCGAGCATCTAGCAAGCAAAGATAGAAGTGATATCGAAGGTATGGTCATCTTGCCCGTAAGGTTCTCGAGTTGTCGAAGCTTGATCCTCGTGGGCTGTTCTCAACAGGCTCCGTCGCTCACGTACTCGTCTCCCGCTCTACCCAAAGCAAGAACACAAGCAACGGAACCACAATCAAACAAGGAACAATACACAAGCAATATGATGCTGAACATGACATGCGCACGAAGATGTGATATGCAATGCATATGTGCGCTCGGGAAGGAAAATGATGAACTGGGCATCAACTTGGCAAAACCAAGTATGTCACCGGAAAGATGGAGTGATTTCGGTTGAAATCGATATAAAGATCACCGGAATCGGATGCACGTTTTGGTGATGACAAGCAAAACAAGAATAGCGCAAATCTGCATTTAACAACCCGATGCTACTTAGCACGCAACACGAAACTATGCTACAGCACCCCAACATAAAAACAAAGCATATGGCAGCGAACTACAGGAGATGCTTAACAAAAGAGGAACAACGAGCTACGGCTAAATCACATCATAACATGTTCAAACAAGCATGGTGAAAGTGCTCAAAATATCAGGTTCACATGACTTAGTGAAAATACTAACATGCGAGGAATTAACATCGAGGAAGGCATGTTTAGAGCAAGCAAACAACATGCTCTGAGGAACTTATAATAGCAAAGCAAGGCATGACATGATTCTACTCAAAGCATATTTCAATAGTCCCTTACTGACCATAAGCCAAAAGGACCTTAAGAAATGATGGCACCTATGTAAACATTGCAAGTTTTATTACAGATTTCAGACTTAGTAGAAATATCAGGACATGGCAAAAAGCAGATAACAGTAGGCATGTTCGTGAGCTCGATGCACCTACTACAGAGCATCTCATGATAAACTAAGCATACACCCATCAAGAAGACATGGCATAGGAGCTATACATGGCAAGAACAACATCATAGCATACACGGATCAACTACAACGCACTCGTGAAAATTGAATCTCATGCAAACAATCTGCCAGGAAACATTTTTCAAGCAAAAGTAGAGCACGAAAATGACATGCTAGACTACTCCATAAATACCAACAAAGGCATGGATGGATAGAGCACATCCATATGTTCAAAACACCCTTACTGATCATGCTCAAAAAGGGCATAGATCTCTCCGTAACAACATGAAATATATGGCATAAAAATAACAGCAGGACAAGACTAGTGAAATCACTAAGTTCCTCAAATCAGCAACATCATCATCCCTACTTTGCATGCTTGTTCTAGTCAACACATAGCTCACAAAAATACATGGCAAACACCCTGGAAAGATGGCATGCAAATGTTCAACTCACATGTAGGACTCAAGTTCATAAGGTGTACACATAATTCCATGGCAAAAATGACAAAAGAGCTCGAATCGATAAGATTCTGAAACTAACGATCTGAAGCCATCTTCCAACAGCATTTCGGGCATCAAGATGAGCTCAAATGCAAATGATGCAATGGAATGAAATGATGTACTTCTTCTGAGACGAAACAATTTGATATATTATACGCCCAAAATGGAGACCACGGTGGTTATGGATGTGATGCTATGAAAAGTGCAACTGAAAATAACTGAGATATAAGAATTTAGAGACTTTAGGGAAAGAAGTCAACCTTGCCGATCCCGGTCGGATCTGGCGGAGAAGGCGGGCAGCCGAGGGGCTGTTCTGCAAGGGTGGCCAGTGGCATGTTAAGCAGAGCGGCAGAGCATGGCGGCACAGCAATGGTATATACATGGCGAGAAGTTTTGTACGAAAGGGCGCGCGCGGCGGTAAGGGTCGGCGGCTTGCGGGAAGCATGGCCAGCCGGTCGAGCTGTAGCGAAGCTGGCTTGTGGCGTAGGCGGCCAGGCTTGGCAGGCGGCGAAACGCGAGCATGAGGGCGTCGGCGGAGGCCCATGGCCGAGCTCATGTGGTTCTGGCCGGGCAAGGGATGTAGCCAATGCGTGGTGGCTTTCGTGAGTGGCCGGGCGTGACGCGGGCGTCAGCTCGGGCGTGTCCGCCTGAAGAGGAAAAATTTTAGGGTTTGCCCGGAATTCGGGGAGGTCCTTAAATAGGCATGAGAGAGCTAGGAGAGTCCAAATGGGGGTGTAGTTTTCGCCCACACGATCGTGATCGAACGACCGAGAGCATGGAGGGGAGTTAGATGGGTTATTGGGCTGTTTTGGAGGGTTGTTGGGCTGCAACTTAAAAGAGGGCCTTTGCTTGGTCACGGTGCAACTGTTGAGTACCAAACGAACTCCAAATGACCCGAACTTGAAGGTGGTCTCCGGGTGCTATACAGGGCTAACTTGGCAAGGCTCGGTCCATTCCAGAATGTTCAACACCCTGACACGGAAAAGAACAAGAGGGGTGCGCTACGGAACATAGGAGGTTGCCGATTGCAAAGCGGACAACAGGGAATATGTTCGGAATCATGGGGCGAACACGTATGCAAATGAGATGCACATGATGACATGATATGAGATGCATGACATGGACAAAATGCAAAATGAAAACAAAACCCAACCACGGAGGGAATATCATAGCACATATCCGAAAATGGCAAGAGTTGAGTTACAAATATGGAAAGATACATCCGGTGTTACAACACTCCACCATTACAAGAGGATCTCGTCCAGAGATCTAGGACTGAAAGAACTCTGGATATTCAGAACGGAGGTGATCCTCGCGCTCCCAGGTGGCTTCTACCGATGGAATGGTGTGACCACTTCACTTTTAGGAATTTGATTGACTTGTTGCGAGTCTTCTGGCGGTTTGCCTTCAAGAATAACAGCGGGGTGCTCATGATGAGAGAGATCTTCTTGGAGGTCAATTTCTTCAAAGTTGATAATGCGTTCAGGAATTTTGAAGCACTTGCGAGGCTGTGACACGTGAAACACATATTGCGTTTGCAAAGTTGGATGGAAGCTCAAGTTGATGAGGCGAGATGCGCCTCTTTTGCCAATGATCTTGAAAGGACCCACGTATCTAGGGGCAAGCTTCCCTTTGATATCGGCAGGCAGTACCTTTCATTGGAGAGACGGAGGTAGACATGGTCTCGATTTCAAAAAAGCCACATCACGGTGCTTGTCATCATAATAGCCCTTAGTGGTGGCGATTGGCAGCTGACTTTGAGATTCTTACGAATGACTTTTGCACATTTCTTCCATTACGTGGATCAAGTCGTTGCCAAGAAGTTAGCTGTTCAATTGTCTCTGACCCAATTGAGGAAGATCACGCACGCTCTCGCCATAAAGAATTCGAATGGGGCCTTGCAGAACTCGCTTGGAAGTCGTTGTTGTGAGAGAACTTCGGCATATGGAAGACACTCTTCCCACTTCATGCCAAAAAGAAATGACACAAAATACAAGCATATCTTCAAGGATTTGATTGACTCGCTCGACTTGGCCACTAGTTTGAGGATGAAAAGCTGTGCTTTGGCAGATCTTGGTGTCCATGGCCTTACGAAGAGTCCCGAACTTAGAAGTGAAGATGCTTCCAGTGTCAGAAGAGATCAATTGTGAATACCATGCAAGGAGACAGTGCGGAGGTGTATAGCTACTGCGGTGGTATTTATTGTGATAGATTCGACGAGGGAAGAAAATGAGCCACTTTAGTAAGCTTGTCATTGATGACGAAGATAGCATCATTTCCACGCTTGGACTTAGGAAATCCAGTCCACGAAGTCCATCTCGATATGATCAAACTTCCGATACTCGAATAGCAAGAGGTTGGAGGAGACCCGACTGGTCTTTGGTGATCTGCTTTCACCCTTCTGCGGGACATCACATTCATTCCGCGAATTTGAGTAATTTCTCGCCTCATTCGAAAGTCCACTAATATAATTGCTTGAGGTCATAGGTACATCTTCGTACTTCGGGATGAATGGATAGGAGAGAATTGTGTGCCTCATTCATGATGACTTCTCTCAGATCGCCTTTAGGAACCACAATCTGATCCTCAAAGAAAAGAGTGTCTTTGTCATCCAAGCGATAGCACTTGTATTTGGAAATACCCTTGTCAATACCACGTTTCACCTTCTTCACCATGGCATCCAAGTTGAGCCTCACGAATTTGATCTTCCAAAGTAGGAGAGACTATGAGGTTGGCAAAGAAATCCTTGAGGAACAACTTGAAGATTCACTTCGGGAAAAGCTTCACAAAGATCGATTGGAAGGGCTTGAGAATTAAATTTGTTGCAATAAGCCTTTACTCGCCAGAGCATCTGCAATCACGATACGCCTTGCCAGAGTATATTCAATACTTGGATTGTACTCTTGAATCATTTCTGACCCATCGAGTTTATCCGAGGTTGAGGTTTGCTTGAGTGAAGATATACTTGAGACTCTTGTGATCGGTGAAAATGTCCACTTTCCTTCCCAACAAGAGATGTCTCCATGTTATCAATGCATGGACAACTTCTGTCAACTCAAAGATAAATGAGTGGGGTAGTTCTTTTCGTTGGGCTTCATTCGACGAGAGGTATGAGTACTACTTTCTTTTCTTGCATTAACACGGCACCGAGACCTTGCAAGGAAGCATCACGAAAAACTTCGAATGGCTTGGATTCATCAGAGGAGTCAACACAGAGCTGTGACTAGCTTCTTTGAGGGTATTGGAAAGCGACATCACACTCAGCGGCCCGGATATACTTGACATGCTTCTGAGGAGGTTGGAAAGAGGCTTTGCAATCTTGGAGAAGTTCTCAACGAATCTTCGACAATAGCTTGCAAGACCGAGAAATGGCGGAGTCTGCTTGACATTCTCGAGGAGGTTCCCAATTCATAATTCAAGACACCTTCTCGATTAACAGCGATGTACATTGGCGGAGATGATATGACCAAGATAAAGAACTTCATCAAGCCGTAACTCACATTTGGAAAACTTCGCATAGAATTGATGTTCTCTCGAGCTTGTCGAGCACCAATCGCAAAATGTTTGGCATGATCCTGCTTGTTCTTGGAGAAGACCAAAATATCATCGAGATACACAAGATCAGAAATCATTTGTGTAGGGGTTGAAGATAAAGTTCATCATGCGAGAGAAAGTTGGAGGAGCATTGACAGCGTCGAAAGACATGACAAGATATTCATAAGAACCAAAGCTTGTTCCGAATGCCGTCTTGGGAATATCTTGTTCACGAATGCTGAATCTGATGATAACCCATACGGAGGTCAAGCTTGGAGAATACTTTAGCACCTTTGAGTTGCTTCGAATAGCTCATTGATGTTGGGAAGTGGATACTTGTTCTTGATTGTCTTCTTGTTCAATGGAATGTAATCAACGCAAAGTCGGTTCGCGCCATCCTTCTTCTCGACAAAAAGAACTCCACATCCCCATGGAGATGAACTTCGATCTGATCAAACCTAGACAGCTCTTGTTCATCGAGCTGCTTCTTCAATTCTTTCAGCTCCTTGGGTCCAAGCTTGTAAGGACGCTTGTAAATAGAGTTCAAAGGTTGTGCTCAAGATCGATAACGATTCGACCGCGGCGATGAGGAGGCATACCCGAAGCTCTTCTCTCGAAAGACATCTTGGTACTCACAAATGATTGGAATTCTTGAGATAGCATCCAACTTCCCCCTTCTCATTGAGAGAAAACAACCCGAATGGTTTCATCACGAGCGGCATAGATGATAATATCCTCGGAAGATTGTGTCAATTGAATGGTTTGGCCGCCTGATCAAGGCGGAGCCTTGTCTGAGAAAGCCACCCATCCATCGAGGATTAAATCAATATCCAGCCACCAAGAACAATTGGTTTAGCATAAATCTATAGTCGCCCATCTTGATAGAAACATCGGAACCATGTAGGCTTCTGCGTTCATGCATTTACTCCGGAGAGACAATCAGCAATGTTCTAGGCAAATCTTGGAAAAACAACTCATGCTTAGATGCAAATGGTTTTAGATGAAACTAAGCTGATGCACCAAAGATCAAATAAGACTTTTGCGAGGAATATCAATAATACCGTGAAGATTACCGCCGATCACATCTCGAAGAATCCTCTGCTTGAGCTGTATTCATCATATTCACCTGCGCATACTTGGGATTATGCTTGACCTTTGCATTGCTTGAAGACCCCACGGGAGAGGAGGAGGAAGGCGCCTTTGGTTATGGCATTTGTTTGCATAGTGACCCTTCTGTGGCACTTGTTGCGAGGTCACCTCGTGAGGACGGTGATAAGGAGCATTTGACCTTGGAGCTTGAGGCTGAGACTTGCACAGTAGCTTGGGTTGGGTGGGTGGGAAGATCCACGACCACTGAAGTCCGACTGTGATAAAATTTGTGAGCGGAGGAGGAGGAAGATAAGAACTTTGCCGCTTCTGCGCCACTTGAGAGGAAGAAGAAGGCAGAACTCCATCGTTGTCTCTTCTTTGAAGCCTCACACTTGAGCTGGGAGCACCTTCTAGCTTGAGTGCCATATTATAGGGTTGATCAAAGCTGAGTAGGCTCAAAAGAACAAGAGATAACTGCAGATCCTCTCTCTAAGGCCACCTCTGAGCGATAGATCATACTTTTCTCATCCGAGGAACATCTTGTTTTAGCTTGGTCGAGGCAAGTTTAGAAAATATATGTTTGTATTCAGGTACCTTGAAATCATTTCCTTGCTTGAGATTATTGAATTCCTCACGCCTGCTCTCAACAACCTTTGGTAGGAATGTGGTGAGCTTTAAAGTCCCTACAGAAATCGGTCCAAGTAATCACTCGACCACCCTTAGGAATCCTCGTATTCTCTGGAACCAATCAGTTGCTCGATCCTTGAAATTTGAAAAAGCCTTGAACTTGACGTAGTCCTCGGATGCGCCATTGCTGCATTCTAGTGCTTGTTGATATCCACGAGGCCAATCGTCTGCAATCATGGCCTCGCACACGAGCGTCAAAGATTTTTGGCTGGTTGCAAGGAATCAAGTTGAGTGGCAGAAATCGTGGGCGATGGAAGAACCTTCTTGACCTTGATTCCTTGGTTGCCTTGGCCTTGGTTACAGCTCTTGCATCAGTTGGATCAACAATGGAAAGCAGTGTTAGGTGGTTTACCATCAAAGCATTGCCAAGCCTCGAGGAGGAGGTGGAGGTGGAGGTTGGCTTGACTCCTCATCCTTCTGCGTGCCCGATTACGGCGTACATGGCGAACCATCCTGAAGAAGGTGACATCCGTTAGTATCTTGATGAGCAGAGATAGACAAGTTGAATCAGCGGATAGAAATTGCAACATATAGTCTTCACAATAAACATCTGAAACAGGGATGAGCAGATGAGATTCCAAAGTAAACATCACGTCCATTAAGGTGAGAAGCCACTTGATAAGAGATATTGATGAATGAAAATAAAAACAAGGCATGAATGGAACAAATAAGTGGTAAGGATTACCCAATCACAAACCAAATATTCAAGGAAGAAAAGCTAGAGCTACTTGAATCCCATTTATAAACTCCCGAACTTTCCTATAATCAAAGTTGGGATACAGGGAGCAATATATCTCACCCAAGCTAACAATCCCTACATCCAATTTGTATCCATCCTTCAACACATAACCAAGAAACCTTCGAATGTAGTACCAACCTTCGAAAAGCATCTGCATATATGAGTTGGCGTAAGTAATCCCCATTTCACCAATAGCATCGGGTTAGGGGTTATCTCACCAACAATCGATAAAAGAGATTTTCATGTCCAGCATTAAACTCTGTATTCCAATCGCAACGATAAAATTATGACGACAACACCCGGAGCTCAACTCCCCGGACACCGCCACAACCCCTAAATGTCGAGGCAACCAAGACAATGTTGTCATCATAAAACCATCGAACGATTCTAAGATACCCGGATCCTAAAATTTTTTAGTGAAATTTGAGAAGAGAAGAGTCAAAACTCTACGCCGATACCTCACCGTAAGGTCAAGGACCGGGAGTAAAAAGAATTCTAAACCTCCGATATATATAATCCTAAATGACTCAAAAATTTTTCTAACACAACTCGCCACTAAAACGATCAAGGGCTCTAAGGTCGGGATGGCTCGAACCAACTTGAATGCCCTCGATGCGGCTATATCTCCCACGGTCGGGCACGACTTAGAGGCATAACCGCATTGAAAGCAATGTCGCAAGTGAGGTAATCTTCGCACAATCCATGTAATACATAAGGGAAAAGATACATAGTTCTTAAAGCCATTTCCAAGTTTGATGGATCAAACATCGGACGCCCTCTACCATCAAGATTAGTATTAAACCTAATAATTGTCATTTGGTGTTTATGCTGAGCATAGACATGATTGGATTATGTCTATCGCAATACGTTATTCATTTAAGGAGAATAATGGTTACTCTATTTATTTGAATAATACCTTCAATGGTCTTGCACCAAACTAATGGTTTATCAATCTTGATCGTAGTGATACACATTTTCATGCCAAAAGATATAAGATAGTAATGATAGTACCACTTACTTGTGGCAATCGCCATGTAAGTCATATTGGTATAAAAACATGAAGAAGCTCCATGTTGATGGATCTTTGACTCACTGCTTTTGAAAAGTTTGAGACATGCTAACCACGCCTATTGGTGTATACGCATGAAGAAACTCCATGCAGATGGATCATTTGGACTCACTTGATTTTGAATCACTTGAGATATGCAAATCATACCACATGGGCAAGATGACCGAGAAGCCTCATTTTCAAGAAGATGGAACAAGATAGCAACTTGTTGGAAGTAACACATTTTGATGTGTGCAATCCAATGAGTGCCGAGGCATGCAAAGGAATATCGTTATGTTCTTACTTCAGATGATTCGAGTAGATGTTGAGTATATTTACTTGATGAAACACAAGTCTAATTATTGAATGGTTCAAGTAATTTCAAAGTGAAGTTGAAGATCATTGTGACAAGAGGATAAAATGTCTATGATATGATCATAGAGATGAGTATCCGAGTTACAAGCTTTGGCACGCAATTAAGACATTGTGGAGATTGTTTCACAATTAATACCGCCTGAACACCATAGTGTGATGGTGGTCCGAACATCATAGTTGCACCCTATTGGATATGGTGCATACCATGATGTCTCTTATCAAATTACCACTATCGCTCATGGGTTAGGCATTAGAGACAACCGCACTCACTTTAATGGGGCACCACGTAATTCCGCTGAGACGACACCGCTTGAACTGTGGTTTGGAGAAACCTAAGTTGTCGCTTTCTAAAAGTTTGGGGCTGCGACGCTTATGTGAGAAAGTTTCAGTTGATAAGCTCAACCCAAAGCGGATAAATGCATCTTCATAGGAAACCCAAAACAGTTGGGTATACCTCCTAATTCAGATCCGAAAGCAATAGGGATTGTTTTTTAATCGGGTCCTTTTCGAGGAAAAGTTTGTCTCAAAAGTTGAGTGGGAGGATGGTGGAGACTTGATATGGTTATTGAACCGTCACTACAACTAGTGTGTAGCAGGCATGAAGTTGTTCCTGTGGCACCTACACCAATTGAAGTAGAAGCTATGATAGTGATCATGAAACTTGGATCAAGTCACTACTGCACTCGAGGGTGACAAGGATGCGCATCGCTTCGAGTGGTACAAGAATCTGTTTGAAGGTCATGTTGCTAGACAACAATGAACCCACGAGCTATGGAGAAGCAATGGTGGGCCCAAATTCGATAAATGGTTAGAAGCCATGAATCCGAGATAGGATCCATGTATCCATCAAAGCATGGATTTTGGTGGACTTGCTCGATGATCGGCAAGCCATTGAGATAAATGGATCTTTAAGAAGACGGATGTGGACTGTAATGTCACCAGATATGAAGCTCGACTTGTAGTAAGAGTTTTTCACAAGTTCAAGGAGTTGACTACAATGAGATTTTCTCATCCGTAGCGATGCTTAAGTCCGCCGTAATCATGTTACCATTAGCTACATTTATGAAATCGCAGATGGATGTCAAAACGAGTTTCCTTACCACCTTCATAAGGAAAGGTTGTATGTGATACAATCGTAAAGGTTTTGTCGATCCTAAGGATGCTAAAGGTATGTCGCTCCAAATGATCCTTCTAAGGACTAGAGTAAGCATCTTGAGTTGGAATGTACACTTTGATGAGATGATCAAAGATTTTGGGTTTATACAAAGTTTATGAGAAACTTGTATTTCCAAAGAAGTGAGTGGGAGCACTATAGAATTTCCGTGAGTATATGTTGTTGACGATTGTTGATCGTAAATGATGTAGAATTTCTAGAAAGCATAAAGGGTTGATTGAAAGAAGTTTTCAAGGGAAAACCTGATTAAGTTACTTGAACATTGAGCATCAAGATCTATGAGGATAGATCAAAAACGCTTAATGGTACTTTCAAATGAGCACATACTTGACATGATCTTGAAGGTGTTCAAGATGGATCACCAAAGAAGGAGTTCTTGCCTGAGTTGTAAGGTATGAAGTTAAAACTTAAAGCTCACCATGGCGAAGAAAGAGGAAGGACAGGTCGCCCCTATGCTTTTGGGTTTAAAACTTTCAATTTAATTTTTTAAAAAATTTTAAATTTTTAAAAAATTTTTAATTTTTTAAAAATTTTTTTTAAAAAAAAAATTTTTTTTTTTTTTTTTTAAAAAAAAAATTTGGGTAAATTTTTTGCCATGGAAATTTTTTTTTGAAAATTTTGGGTTTTAACCCCTTTTAAAAGGGTTTTCAAAAAGGGTTTAAACCTTTAAAAACCCCGGGGGTTTTTATTTTAAACAAAGGAAAGGCAAAACCCCGGGGTTTAAGAAGGGTTTTTTTAAAAAAAAAAGGTTTTTAAATTTCCAATTTTTTTAAAAAAAATTTTTGGGGGAAAAAAAAAATTTTTTTTCCCGGGGTTCCGGAAGGGGTTTTTTAAATTAAAAAAAATTTTTTTAAATTTTTTTAAAAAAAAGGGGGGTTTTTCCCAAAAAATTTTAATTTTAAAAAAATTTTTTTTAAAAAATTTTTTTTGGGGGAAAAAATTTAAAGGGCCCAACCCAATTTTGGGGGGCCCCAAAAGGGTTTAAAATTTTTTAAAATTTGGGGGTTTTTTAAAAAGTTTGGGGGGGAAAAACCCCAAACCCTTTTAAAGGGGAAAAAACCCAAAAAGGGGAATTTTTAAAACCCCAAAAAAGTTTTTTCCGCCTTTTGGGAAAATTTTTAAAGGGGGAAAAAGGGGGAAAATTATTTTAAAACCCAAACTTTTTTAATTAATTTTCCCCCTTTTTTAAAAATTTTTGGGAAAAATTTTCCAAAATTGGAAAAAGGGGCCCTTGGGGGGAAACCCCCAAAGGGGGAAAAACCCCCCCAAACAACCAATTAATAAAGCTATGGGGATTGGGCCCAAATTAAAATTTAAAAGGGGAAAAAGGGGGGTTTTTAAAGAATTGGTTTTGGGGGGGGCCCCCCCAAATTGGGAAAAATTTGGGAAAATTTAAAGGTTAAACCTGAAGAAAGGGAATTTTTTAAAAAAAAGGGGTTGGACTTTGGAATTTTAACCAAGGGGCCCAAAAAGGGGGTTTTTAATTTAAATTGGGTTTTGGGGGTTTTTCCAAATTTAAAGGGAAAAATTTTGGTTTTTTTTCCCCCCTTTGGGAAAAGGTTTTCCCCAAAATTTTAAAAAGGGGAAGGGTTTTTTTCCCCTTTATAAGGAAAAATTTTTTTTAAAAAAAGGTTTTTGGAAACCTTTTTCCAAAAAAGGGGGGGCCCAAATTTTCCGGGGTTTTCCGGTTGGGAAAATTTTTTTAAAAAAAATTTGGGTTTTAAAAAATTTTAAAAAAAAAAAAAAAAATTTCTTGGGGGTTTAAAATTTTTAAAATTTTTTTAAAAAAAAAAGGGGTTTAAAGAAGGTTTAAAAAAAGGGTTTTGGGGAAAAGGGGAAAAAATTTAAAGGTTTTAAAAAAAAAAAAAAAGGGCCCCCCTTCTTTTTTAAAGGTTTAAAAACCCCGGAAAAATTTTGTTGGTTTTTTTAAAAAAAAAAAGGGAATAAGGAAGGGGAAGGGGAAAAACCCCTTTTTTAAAATTTTTTTGGGGTGTAAAAGGAAAAGGGTTCCCCCCCCAAAAAAATTTGGGGGAAACCAACGGGGTAAAAATTTTGGAAAATTTAAAAAGGGGAATTTAAAATAAAAATAAAGGGAAGGGGTTTTCCCTAACCCGGACTAAAAACCCCCAAAAAAATTGGGAAAACCAAAAAAATTTTTTAAAAAATTTAAATAAAGGAATTCCCTTTGGGTTGGGGCCCCCAAATTTTAAAAAAAAATTTAAAACCCAAAAAAGTTTAAAATTTGGAAATTGCCCAAAATAAAAAAATTTTTTTTTTTTTGGGAAAGGTTTAAATTTTAAATTGGGTTTAAAGGAAATTTTTTGTTGGGGAATTTAAAAATGCCCGGGAAAAAAATTTTTTAAATTTTTTTTTTCCTTTTTCCCCTTTTGTTTTTTAATTTTGGGGTTTGGGAAAAAACCCCCTTAAGCCTTTAAAAAAGGGTTTTAAAAGTTTTTTTTTTTTGGGGAATTGTTAAACCCCAACCAAAAAATTTGGGGGCCCCCCCCGGGGCCAAAAAGGGTTCTTTTTTTTTTTTCATTTTTTTTTCCCCCCAAAAAAGGGGGGTTTGTTAAAAACCCAAAAAAAAAAGGGTTTAAAAATTTTAAATTTGGAAAAACCCAAAAATTAAAAGGGGAAACCCGGCCCCCTTTGGAAAAATACCCTAAAAAGGGAAAAGGTTTAAAGGATTGGTTTAAACGGGAAAACCCGGGGGAAAAGGGGAAAATTTCCCCCCCTTTTTCCCCAGAAAAGGGTTGTTACTTTTTTGGGGTTTTAAAAGGGAATTGGGGGGAAGGAAATTGGGTTACCAATTTGGTTTGGGGGGAAACCCCCCCGGGGTTGGGGGGAAAAAAAAGGTTTTTCCCGGGGTTTGGGTTTTTGTTTTTAAAATTTTTTGGGGGGATTTGGGGGCCCCGGGGGGTTTTTTCCCCCAAAAAAAAAATTTTTTGGGGGGTTTGGAAAATTGGGGGAAAAAAGGGGGGGGGAAAAGGGGAGGGGTCCCGGGCCGGGAAATTTCCCCCCCCCAAAAAAGGGGGGAAAGGGCCCCCCCCCAAAAAAAGGGCCCCCCCGGGGGGGCCCCCCCCCCTTTTCCCTTGGGGCATTTTGGGGGCCCCCCAAAAAAAACCCCCCCAAATGGGGGGGCCCCCCCCGGGGGGGTTTCCGGGGGTTTGGTTGGGGGGTTTCCCCCTTTTTTAAAAAAGGGGGGGTTTTTAACCCCTTTTTTTTTTCCCCCCCAAAGGGAAAATTTTTTTCCCCCGGGTGGTTTCTCCCAAAATTTTTGGGGGGAAAAAATTTTTTCCCCTTTCCCAACCCCCTTTTTTTTAAAAAAAAAAACCCCCCCCCTTTTTTTAAAACTTTAAACCGGAAAAATTTTTTGGGGCCCTTCCCCTTTTTTTTTTCCCTTTTTTTTTCCCCCGTTTGGGGAAATTTTTCCCCCGTAAAAAAAATTTTTTAAAGGGAAAAAATTTTAAAGGAAATGGGTTTTTTTGAGATTTGGGGGGCCCCCTGGGGGATTCCAGGCCCCCTTTTAAAACAAAAAAAGGGGAAAAAATTTTTGGGAAAAAATTTAAAAAAATTTGGGAAAGGGGGTTTTTTAATTTTTTTTTAAAATTTAAAAACCAAAAGGGTTTGCCCAAACCGTAAAGGGTTTCTTTAAATTGGTTTTTTTGGGACCTTTTTTGGGTTTTATAAAAATTTGGGGGTCCTTTTTCCCAAAAATTTTTAACGAAATTTTGGGGTTTTTTTTTAAAAAGGGGGAAATTTTTTGGGGGAAAAAAAGGGGGGTTTGGGGGAGAAAAAAAAGGGGGGCCCCCTTTAATTGAAGGGGGCCCCCCCCCCCTTTTCCCCCCAAAGGAAAGGGGCCCTTTTTAAGGGGGGGGGCCCAAAGGGCCCCCCCCCCCCCAATTAACGGGGGGGCCCCCCCCCTTTTTTCCCTCCCTTAGGGTGGGGGGCCCCCCCTTTCCCCGGGGGTTTCCCCGGGGCCCCGGGGCCCCCCCCTTTTTTTAAACCCGGGCCGGAAGGGAAAAAAACCCCCCCTTTTGGGGGGGCCCCCAAATTTCCCCCGGCCCAAAGGGGTTTTAAAGGTTTAAGGGGGGGCCCCCCCCCCAAAAAAAACCCCCCCTTTCGGGGTTAAATTCCCCCCCCCCAAAAAACCCCGGGGGGTTGAAAATTTTTTCCCCCCAACAACCCCCAATTTCCCCCCCCCGGGCCCCAAAGGGGGCCCCCCCCCATTTTCCACCAAATTTTTTTTTGGGCCCCCTTTCCCCCTTTCCCCCCCAACCCCCCCCACCCAAAACCCCCACCCCCACCCCCAAACCCCCCCCTTCTTTTTAATTCCCCCCCCCTTTCCCCTCCCTTTTTTTTTTTGGTTTTCCCCTTTTTTTTTTTTTTTCCCTTGGGTTTTGCCTCCAAAAAAATTTAAGTTTAAGGGAAAAGGAAAAATTTTTTTTTCCCCCGGGAAAGGAAAGGCCCGGGGGGGGGGGGGGGGAAAATTTTTTCCCCCAAAAAAATTTTCCCCAAAACCAAAATAAAAAAAAAAAACCCTTTTTTTTTTTTTTTAAAAAAAAAAAAAAAAAAGGAAAGGGGAAGGGAAAAGAAAAAATTTAAAAAAAAAAAAAAAACCCCCGCCCTTTTCCAAATTTTTAAACCTTTTAAAAAGTTTTTTTTCCTTATTTTTTGCCTTTGTTTTTCCCGGAAAAATTTAAAAATTTTTTTTTTTAAATTTTTTTAAATTTAATAATTTTGTAATTTAAAAAAAATTTTTAATTTCCAAAATTTAAAAATTTTTTTATTTTTTAAAATTTAAAAATTTTAAAAATTTTAAAAAGTAAAAAATAACCAAAAATTAATATTTAAAAATAAAAAAAAAAAAAAGGGAAAAAAATTTTTTCCTTTTTTTTTTAAAAAAAAAAAAAAAGTTTAAAAATTTAAAAAATTTTAAAATTTTTGGGGTTTTTTTTTTAAAAAAAAAAAAAACCCTTTTAAAAAAAAACCCCCCTTTTTAAAATTTTTTTAGGAAAGGGGGGAAAAGGCCTCCCCCCCTTTTTGGGGTTAAAAAAATTTTTTTTAACTTTTTTAAAAAAAAAAAGAAAAAAATATTTTAAAATAAAATTTAAAACCCAAATTTCCCCCAAAAAACCCCCAAAAATTAACCCAAACCCCAAAAACCGGGAGGAAATTTTTTAAAAAAAAAAAGAAGGCCCCTTTAAAAAAAAGGGGGGGTTAAAACTTTTTTGGGGAAGGGTTTTTAAAACCCTCCGTGATCGATTCCTCCCCCCAAAAAGGCCCCAAGATGGGATCTCACTGATGTAAGGTTGCGGCGGTGGAAAAGTGGTTTTGTCGCCCCATGATGTTTCTAGGTATAAGAGCAAATTTAGGCAAAGAAGTACGCCGGGGAGCTATGAGGGGCCCACTAGGGGGGGCGCCACCCCCCCGCATCCTTCCGCCTGGCCTCCTCGTGGAGTCCTGTTTCAACTCCAAGTCTTCGATTGCTTTTGGTCCAAGAAAGATCCTCATGAAGGTTTCATTCCGCTTGGACTCCTTGATATTCCTTTTCCAAAAACCCTAGAATAGACAAAAACAAAAACTGCAACGGGCCTCCAATAGGTTAGTCCCAAAAATAATTTAAAAGAGCATATTAAAGCCCATTAAACATCCAAAAAGATAATATAATAGCATGAAACAATAAAATTATAGATACGCTCGGACGACGTTGTTCTCTTGAGTCATGATGACTTACTAGAAGATTGCACTCAAAAAAAGATCCACGAGAAAACGCAATCAAAAAGAGGGCGTAATAAAATGATAAATTTTGTAAGTGGGGAGAGGAAATGAGAGACAAATTGCAAATAATGTAAATTTGAGGAGATGAGATTTGTGATTAGAACCGGTTGATGTTGAAGATCCTCCCCGAACGGTGCCGTAAATTCCTTTTGATGTCTACTAGAACTACGCTGGTATTTCTCCAAAGAGGAAGGGATGATGCAAGAAGGAAGGAGGTATTTCAAAGGATGAGACCAAGGTTATCGAACCAGAGGAGAACCTCCTAACACCATGTAAACAACCCTCGACACAAATAACATCGCAAGTCGACGTGTTAAAGGGATTGTCAATCCCTTTGGGTAACGGCCTCAAATTGGCAGAAGACATGATAAAGTTGTGATAGACAGGATAAATAGATTATTGAATAAATAAATCAGAAAAGGTATTTTTATTTTTTGTTTAAAAGATTTGAAAATAAAAGCAAAGGAAAATAGGTTGCTAAGGCAAATATGATGAAAAAGACCCGGGGGCGAGGTTTCACTAGTGGCTTTCTCGAAAAAATAGCAAACGGGGAAAACAATTACTGTTGGGCAATTGATTGATATTCAAATAATCATGACGATATCCGTGCAATGATCATTATAAAAGCATCACGCCCAAGATTAGTAGATCGACTCGCTTGCATCTACTACTATTACTCCACATCGACCGCTATCCAAAGATGCATCTAGTCTATTAAGTTCATGGAAAACAAGAGTAATGCAATAAGAACGATGACATGATGTGGACAAGATCTATTTATGTAGAAATAGACCCCATCTTGTTATCCTTAATAGCAACGATACATACGGTCGCTTCCCTTTCGTCACCGTGATCAAGCACCGTAAGATCAAACCCATCACAAAGCACCTCTTCCCATTGCAAGATAAATAGATCAAGTCACAAACAAAACCCAAATATCGGAGAAGAAATACGAGGCTATAATCAATCACGATATAAGAAATCAAAGAAGAATCAAAATAAATTCATGGATAAAAACATAGATCTGATCATAAACTCAAAGTTCATCTCCCAACAAACACACCACAAAAAGATTTACGCCATATGGATCTCCAAGAGACCATTGTATTGATAATCGGGAGAGAGAGAGAGAGAGAGAGAGAGAGAGAGAGAGAGGAAGCCATCTAGCTACTAACTACGAACCTGCTGGTCTACAAAGAACTACTCACGATCACCGGAGAGGCACCAATGGACAAGATGAACCCTCCGAGATGGTGTCTAGATTGGATCCGTGGTTCGGAACTTGCGGCTAGAATTGATTTTCATCGACTTCTAGGGTTGCTGGAATATTGGGGTTAGAGCAAAGAGGCGCAAAGGGAGGCCAACGAAAGGGGCACAACCCACCGAGGGCGCTTAGGCCCCTCAGGCACTTGGGTTGTGCCCCCTGAGATCCCCCGGTGCTTTTCGCCCATCGGATGTCTTCGTCCAAAAAATCCACAAAAAGTTTTGCTACGCTTTGGACTCCGCTTGGTATTGGTTTTCCCAAAAAAACAAGTAGAAAACAACAACCGCACGGGCACTATGTCAATAGGTTAGTAAAAAAATGATATAAAATAATTATAAAATGGTTGTAAAACATCCAAGAATGATAATATAACATCACGCAATAAAAATTATAGATACGTTGGAGACGATAACTTCGGGAGGAGGGCACAAGACACCGTGTCCCCAGCCCGTGGTGTGCCCCGGTGGTGGGCACCGTGGGCCCCGCTTATGCTGATTCCACCTCCCAAAAATAATTATTCCAAAATAGTTTTCCAAATTTTATCCGCTTGGACTTCATTTGATATGGATTTTTTCAAAACAAAAAAACATGCAACAAAAGGAACCGCACTAGGCAACCGAATCAATAGGTTAGTCCGATAAATCATATAAAAAGGCCAAAAATATGTGAAAGTTGTATAATATTGGCATGAAACAATAAAAGTTATAGATACGATGGAGACGGATCACTATGCTCCGTAGACGATGTAAAGGTGTGGTGGTCACCTTCAAGACCAACCCCGAAAGTGCTTCGAGGCTCATCCATAAGGTGACTTGAGGAGAATAAAGAGCCTTCCACATTAAAGCCTTGGCTCCCAGCCACCTAAAGGGGATTAACACTTCCGATGAAAGTGTGAACTTTGAAAAATATGCCCTAGAGGCAATAATAAAGTTATTATTTATTTCCTTATATCATGATAAATGTTTATTATTCATGCTAGAATTGTATTAAAAAACATAATACATGTGTGAATATATAGACAAACAGAGTGTCACTAGTATGCCTCTATTTGACTAGCTTGTTAATCAAAGATGGTTATGTTTCCTAACCATGAACAAGGAGTTGTTATTTGATTAACAAGGTCACATCATTAGTCGATCGATCCGATTGAATGACCCATTCCGCTAGCTTAGCACCCATCGCTTTAGTATGTTGCTTTCTTTCATGACTTATACATGTTCCTATGACTATGAGATTATGCAACTCCTGCCAAGGAGGAACACTTTGTGTGCTACCAAACGCCACAACGAATCGGGTGATTATAAAGGTGTTTCAGTGTTTCCGAAGGTACTTGTTGAGTTGGCGAGAATTAGGATTTGTCCCCAATGCCGGAGAGGTATTCTTCCCCTGGTAATGCACATCACTTAAGCCTTGCAAGCATTTCAACTAATGAGTTAGTTTAATAGATGATGTATTACGAACGAGTAAAGAGATTTGTCGGTAACAGATTGAACTAGGTATTGATACCGACGATCAAATCTCGGCAAGTAACATACCGATGACAAAGGGAACAACGATGTTGTTATGCGGTTCCACCTTTAAAGATCTTCGAGAATATGTAGGAATCAATATGGGCATCCGGTCCCGCTTATTGGTTATTGACCGAGACGGTTCTCGGTCATGTCTACATTGTTCTCGAACCGTAGGGTCCGCACGCTTAAGGTTTCAATGAAGTTATATTATGAGTTTATGTATTTTGATGTACCAAGGTTGTTGAGTCCCGATGTGATCACGACATGACGAGGAGTCTCAAATGGTTGAGACATAAAGATTGATATATTGGACGGATATATTTGGACATCGAAAGGTTCCGATGAGATTGGGATCATACCGGTTTCCGGAGGTTACCGAACCCCTAAGTAATATATGGGCCTTATTGGGCCTTAGGAAGGGAGGGAGAAGGAGCAAAGGAGGGCCGCTGCCCAACCGAATTGGGAGGGGGCCGCCCCCTCTTCTCTCCTCCCTCTTCCTTCCCCTCCTACTCCTAATAGAACCAAACCTACTTGGAGTAGGTTTCTTTCTCCCAGGGCGCCCCCCTCTAGGCCCGGCCTCCCCTCCCCCTCCTTATATACCAAGGGGGGCACCCCATAGAACACAAGTTGATCATCGTGATCGCTCCAGTCAGGCGGTGCCCCTCCACGATATTACACCCCGGTCATATTTGTGGCGGTTTAGGCGGGCCCTCCGGTTGAACATCAAGATCGCCACCACGCCGTCGGCCGAAAAACCCTCCCCCGCATCCCGGATCGGAGTTCGGGGGCCATCGAAGCTACGGCGGTGTCAAGAACCGGAGGTGCCGAGTAACGGTGCTTGGATCGGTTGGACCGGAAGACGACGACTACTTCTCTACGCTGGCCAACGCCCGCCTTTCCCACGAGGGACAACAACCTTCCTCTCGCCGCATCACCATGATCTTGCGGGGAGGGAATTTTTTTTTAAACGCTCCCCCAAACAAAGGGCATCCGAGCCTAGGTTTTATGGTTTGATGTTATATGCACGAGAGAACACAAGTGAGTTGGGGCGAATAATACCGCTACCAAAGATGTCATACTTTGGTTCGGCGGTATTGTTGGATGAAGCGGCCCGGACCGACATTACGCCAGACGCTACGCGAGACTGGTTTTACCGCCGTTTTGCCACACAGTGACTAACGGTGTCGGCCCCAACTTTAGTTGAACCGAAAAGGCTACGCCCGGTCCTTTATTAAAACAGCATCAACTTGACAAACTATCGCTGTGGTTTTGATAGGGAGATTGGTTCTTGCTTAAGCCCGAGCAGCCACGAAAACTTGCAACAACAAAGTAGAGGACGCCTAACTTGTTTTTTGCAGGCATGTTGTGATGTGATATGGCCAAGACATGATGCTATATTTTATTGTATGAGATGATCATGTTTTGTAACCGGTTATTCCAATAATGAGCCATATGGTTGTCGCTTATTGTATGAAATGCAACGCCTAATTGCTTTTACTTTATCACCTGTAGCGATAGTCGAGAAGCAATAGATGGCGAAATGACAACGATGCTATGATGGAGATCAAGGTGTCGCACTGACGAATGGTGATCATGATGGTGCTTTTGAGATGGAGATCACAAGCACAAGATGATGATGGCCATATCATATCACTTATATTGATTGCATGTGATGTTTATCCTTTATGCATCTTATCTTGCTTTGATTGACGGTAGCATTTTAAGATGATTTCACTAAAAATTATCAAGAAGTGTTCTCCCCGAGTATGCACCATTGCCAAAGTTCGCGTGCCTGCACACCACGGGATGATCGGGTGATAAGCTCTACGTCCATCTACAACGGGTGCAAGCCGTTTTGCACCAAATACTCAAAGTTAAACTTGACGAGCCTAGCATATGCAAGATATGGCCTCGAACACGGAGACCGAAGGTCGAGCGTGAATCATATAGTAGATATGATCAACATGATGTTCACCATTGAAAACTACTCCATCTCACGTGATGATCGGTTATGGTTTAGTTGATTTGGTTGATCACTTAGATGACTAGAGAGATGTCTGCCTAAGGGGAGTTCTTAAGTAATATGATTAATTGAACTTAAATTTATCATGAACTTAGTACCGATAGTATCTTGCTTGTTTGTTGATTGTAGATAGATGGGCCCGGTCGTTGTTCCGCTGAATTTTAATGGCTCCTTGAGAAAGCAAGTTGAAAGATGATGGTAGCAACTACGGATCGGGTCCGAATTTGAGGATTATCCTCATTGTCACGAAAAATTACGCCCCGAAGCACCGCTTGCCGTGCCCGTCATTGTAAACCGATTTACGGAACGGCTCCAGAAAAGTCGATGACTACCGATAGTTCAATGTGCCATGCTTTACGGTTAGAACCGGACTTCAACGACGCAACTTCATGGAGCGAGATGTTCCAGAGTTGAAGTTAATATTCCAAAAGAATGCCCGGATTGAGAGATACAAGTCTCCAATAAGTTCTATAGCGCAAGATGGAGGAGAATAGTTCAACCAAGGAGCCATACTCAAGATGTCCGGGTATTGTAATCACTTGATTCAACCGGAGTTACTCTTCCGGATGATAGCATCATCGATGAATTTCCAATCACCCACCAAGCTACAAGAGCTTCGTGATGAACTATAATATGCAAGGGATGGATAAGACGATTCCCAGCTCTTCGCAATGCTAAAGGCTGGGAGGTAGAAATCAAGAAGGAGCATCAAGTGTTGATGGTCAACAAGACCACTAGTTTCAAGAAAAAGGCAAAGGGAAGAAGAAGGAACTTCAAGAAGAAAAGAAAAAGTTGCCGCCAAGAGAAGAAACCCAAGTCGACCTAAGCTCAAACTTAGTGCTTCATCGCAAGCGATCGTCACTAAGGAAGCGGAACCCAAGTATTTGGCGGATAAGAAGGATGGCAAGGTGAACAAAGGTATATGTGATATACATGTTATTGATGTTAACCTTACTAGAGCTCGCAGTAGCACTGGTATTTGATAATCGGGTTCTGCTAATATTTGCAACTCAAACAGGACTACGGACTAAGCTTAACACCGGCAAAGGACGGGTGAGCGCTGGGAATGGTTCCAAAGTCGATTGATCGCTCGACGCTACCTCTACATCTACCTTCGGGATTAGTATTAGACCTAAATAATTGTTATTTGGTGTCCGGAGCATGAACATTATATCCGGATCTTGTTTGATAGACGGTTATTCATTTAAATCGAGAATAATGGTTGTTCTATTTATATGAGTAATATATTTTATGGTCATGCACCCTTGAAGAGTGGTCTATTTTTGATGAATCTCGATAGTAGTGATACATATTCATAGTGTTGAAGCCAAAAGATGTAGAGTTGATAATGATAGTGCAACTTATTTGTGGCACCGCCGCTTAGGTCATATCGTGCAAAACGCATGAAGAAACTCCATCCCGATCGGTCTTTTGGAACCACTTGATTATGAATCACTTGGTACTTATGTAACCGTGCCTCATGGGCAAGATGACCAAAACGCCGCTCTCCGTACTATGGAGAGAGTAACAGATTTGTTGGAAATCATACATATGTATGTGGTCCGATGAATGTTGAGGCTCGTGCGGATATCGTTATTTTCTCACTTCACAGATGATTTAAGCAGTATATGGGTATATCTACTTAATGAAGCATAAGTCCAAAAATTTGAAAAGTTCAAAGAATTTCAGAGTGAAGTTGAAAATCATCGTAACAAGAAAATAAAGTTTCTACGATCCGATCGTGGAGGAGAATATTTGAGTTACGAGTTTGGTCTACACTTAAAACAATGTGGAATAGTTTCAGAACTCACGCCACCCGAACACCACAACAGAATGGTGTGTCCGAACGTCAGAATCGTGATTTTTACTTGATATGGTGCGATCTATGATGTCTCTTACAGATTTACCGCTATCGCTTTTGGGGTTATGCTTTAGAGACGCCACATTCACGCTAAATAGGGCACCATCAAAACTGCTGAGACGACACCTTATGAACTATGGTTTGGCAAGAAACCAAAGTTGTCGCTTTAAAGTTTGGGGTCATGCTTATGTGAAAAGCTTCAACCCGATAAGCTCGAACCCAAATCGGAGAAATGTGTCTTCATAGGATACCCAAAGGAGACAGCTTGGGTACACCTTCTATCACAGATCCAAGGCAAGACATTCGTTGTTAAGAATGGATCCTTTCTAGAGAAGGAGTTTCTCTCAAAGAAGTGAGGGAGGAAAGTAGAACTTGATGAGGTAATCGCATCTACTCCCTTGTTGGAAAATAATACATCACAAGAACCGCTTTCGTGGACGCTCAAAACCAACTAGTGAGGAAGTTGATGATGATGATCATAGAACTTCAGATCAAGTTAATACGTAACCTCGTGAGGTCTAACAGAGTAAGATCCGCACTGAGTGGTACGGTAATCCTATTCTCGAAGTCATGCTACTAGATCATGATGAACCTACGAACTATGAAGAAGCGATGGTGAGCCCAGATTCAAAATGGCTTGAAGCCATGAAATCTGAGATGGGATCCATGTATGAGAACAAAGTATGGACTTTGGTCGACTTGCCCGATAGTCGCAAGCAATTGAGAATAAATGGATCTTCAAGAAGAAGACCGACGCCGACGGTAATGTTATCGTTTACAAAGCTCGACTTGTTGCAAAGGGTTTTCGACAAGTTCAAGGGGTTGACTACGATGAGACCTTCTCACCAGAAGCGATGCTTAAGTCCGTCTAATCATGTTAGCAATTGCTGCATTTTATAGTTATGAAATTTGGCAAATGATGTAAAACCGCATTCCGAATGGATTTTGGAGGAAGAGTTGTATATGATGCAACCGTAAGGTTTTATCGATCCAAAGGAGCTAACAAAGTGTGCAAGCTCCAACGATCCATTTATGGACTGCAAGCCTCGAGTTGGAATAAACGCTTGATAGTGTGATCAAAGATTTGGGTTTATGCATTTTGGAGAAGCCTGATTTACAAGAAAGGAGTGGGAGCTCAGAGCATTTCTAATATTATATTGGATGA